>PVKS010008697.1:0-67155 GCA_004027875.1 Aplodontia rufa | reverse complement strand
CCCCACCCCTGCTCCAAGAGGTGCTTTTTAAAACATTTATTTTTGAGCTCCTCCTGAGAGGCGCTAAATCAGACCTCTGCTGAAGAGGGCTGGGAATTTGCATGTCCATAGTCACTCCAGGAAACTTTTGCACAATGTTAAAGAATTGCTTGCTTGTTAAACAAATTATAATCCTGCAGTTTTCACTTTTTTATGTTCTGACATCCTCCCAACCAAAGACATAATGATAAAATATGTGTATTCAGACATCTTTTACTGGAAAGTAACCAGACGGGAAAAATGCAAGTGTAAAGTCATGATCTCAACTCTAAAGTTAGAAGGGATAAATTGGCCGGAATATGGTGAGAAGTCTAGCCATGTTGATAAGATCGCTATCTCCATTATAAGAATATTATGACAAGAAGACAAACGTACTCACGTGGGTTTAGCCACATGATATCCTTAACTCTTAGTGTGTTCACTCTGTGGGTTAAAGTAAATGATTTTGAACACTGGGCATTCTTTTTTTTATTAAGAAATTTATTTGTTGAACAATTAAAAGTGCTTCAAATGAAACAATATTATATAACTATATATATATATATATATATATATATATATATATATATTCTGAAAATTAAATTTACCCCCTAGAGTCCCCCCTAATTTCCCACCCTTAACCCTTCTCCCCTCCCCCCTCCTTCCCAATATATCTCTACGAATGCCTTAGAAAAGGTATTAAACCTTTTCTGAGTTTAATACATGAGAGTTGACCACATTTCACACTGGCCAGGGTCTAGCTCCAGCCTCCACAGATGAGTGAAGACATTGGACCCTTGGTTCTCTGGGTTATGCTGATTTCACTCAGCATAATTTCTTCCATAGCATCCATTTACCTTCAAAGGCTGCAATATCATTGTTTCTAATTGCTGAGTAGAACTCCATGGTATATATGTACCACAGTTTTTGGATCTATTCATCCAGTGAGGGGCATCTGGGTTGTTTCCATAATTTAGCTCTTGTAAATTGAGCTGCTATGAACATAGATTTTGCTGGAACGCTGCACATTCTTAATACTGTTAAGCCTCCTGTCATCATCTTTCACAGCACTCTTCTTCTTTCCTTGGTAGCGTTTACCATATTTTTTTAATTAGTTATATGTTATGGTTAAGCTTTTTAAATTTTTTTATTGGTGCATTTTATAAACATATTGTGGAATTCACCGTGGCATATTCATGCACGAACACAACATAATTTGATCCATTTCATTCCCAGTACCTCCTCCTGCCCCCTCTCCTCCCTTGCCCTTTGAAAGGGATCACCCTTTGTCTACTCTACTGGTCTCCCTTCTATTTTCATGAGATGCCCCAGCTTTTTTTCTTTTTCTTTCTGACTTCTACATATGAGAGAAAATATGTGACCCTTGATTTTCTGAGTTTGGCTTATTTTGCTTAACATAATGCTCTCAAGTTCCATCCATTTTCCTACATGACATAATTTTCATCTTCTTCATTGTGTATGTACATTTTCTTTTTCCATTCATCTATTGACAGACACTCAGGCTGGTTGTATAATTTGTTGTGAGTTGTGCTGTTATAAACATGGGTATGCATATATTTCTAGAGTATTTTGACTTTAATTCTTTTGGATGAAATACTGAGGAATGGTACAGCTGGGTCAAATGGTGGTTCCATGCCTGGGATTTTAAGGAAACTCTTTACTGATTTATTGCTTGTACTAATTTACAATCCCACCACATAGTTGGGGTTTTTCTTTACTGACTACCCAAGGACAGACTATCAGCAACAGCACAGCAGTCAGGTACATTTGAACCTGAATCCAAAGACTGCAAGCTATAAACAGAAACCAGATAACTGTTCAGAAAATAAAATGAATGCTTTTAAACACTTAAAGTTTTATCAGTGCCTGGCTGTAAAGTTGTCATTTTTCTTCTCTGTGATTTTATGGGGGTCTTGTAATATCACAAATAAAATACAGCAGCATACTGGAGAGAGAATGGGCTTCGGAGTCAAGAAGTCACGAGTCTCAATTCCATCCTTTGGCTTTCTTGCCAGAGGACCCACAGGCAAGGTATTTAACTATGCTTTCTCTTAGTTTCTTCATCTTGAGGAGTTTTTCTAAGCAAGTAGAATATAAATGGTAGATAAAGAGAATCTCATTCAAGTTCAGAAGTAAAGAAAAATATTACAGGAGAAAGCAACCGAATTTTGCTGGTTACAAGTCCTTTAACAGTTTCACCTTAGTACTGGCTGTTAATTTACTTTCAAAATGACTTTTCATGGTAAATAATAAACCAAGTAGGTCTTAATTTTAGAAACCCCAGATTAACAATGGGTACTCACAGTGTGCTCAGATTCTTGAGTTTCTTGAAGGCACTCCCCGGAATTTCTCTTATTCTGTTAAACCTCAGGTCTCTGGGAACATAAAAAGGGGGAGAAAATTACAATGTGCTGACTCCTATCCTGTCATTATTTCCAGAAGCTTGAAAGTAAATTTTCCTTTTGTAACCAAACACACAAAATTGTTTTTAAATTTACAAACTGTATCTGACTTTACATGATTGTCAACACTTCCTTTTTCCCTTTCTACTATATCTTTTCTTTGTCATTCCTTGTCCAGACATGAAATCCTAGGTGTTTATTCCTAAATCCTGGATAGTTCTTCACAATGCAAATGCATTACAATCCCTTTGTATGTTCCCTTAGGGGAAGACATTTTGATTTTTCCTGTTTGGTTTTGCAACATTATTTACAAGAAATATTGCAAGAAGCATGTGTGCACATCTCCAGGTGCACACGAAGAAATATTTCTCGAGGGCAAATATTCAGAAATGGGATTTTATATTTACTCATATATTATGTTTATTTGCATATTTATATATGTATATATTTGTTATGGTTTGCAATGTCCAACAATAAACTCATGTTTAAAAGGCATGGTCCTCTAGGGGCTGGAGTGGTGGCTCAGCAGTTATGGCGCTTGCCTGACTTGCACAAGTACACGGGTTCAACCCCAGCGCCCATGTACACAACTAAGTGTCAGGGCAATGAAAGCCATATGAAAAGCTCAATAAAAATTGATTCTCTCTCTCTCTCACACTGTCTCATTGATTGTAGATTATAGTATGAAGGTGGCAGATTAATCCATTTAATGGATTAATAATTTGAATGGACTACTGGATGGTAACTCTAGTCAGATGGGGCATGGCTGGAGAAAGTAAGTCACTGGGGTTGTGGCCTTGGGGATTATATTTGTGCCCTTCCATCTTACAACATGATGCCAATTATAAATATATTCTCATCTGTAAACATTATAGAAGGCATTTAATTAATTGAAATAATGAAAAACAATGCTTAAACTAATAAACTTGCCATTGGATTGATTTGCTATATATGATTATAGAATTCCCTCCTTGTCCTTCTTCACAAGTGTGCAAAAATAAACTCCACTGACACAAAAGCAAAACCTTTCTGTAAAATGGTGCAGTTGTGACATTTCCATGATCCCAAGGGCTGCTCAAAGGACTGTGAGAAGCCAGGCCCTCTTCTCTGAGGTGCACTGAGGGAATCTCTTTCTGAGAAGCAAAGTTAGCGACTCAGAGATCTTTTTCCCATAAATCCCAATAAGGAGAATTCAAATGCACCCAGATGACCATGTTAACACTTGTCTTTTTTAACTAGTATATTCTGTCACATAAACTTTAATAGGAAAGTGCATTATAAGCTAAAATTCTAGGGAAAGGTCTCCCTTCATAGTTTTAATTATTATGTATAATCTTAAAATGCAATAATTAAATTATATAATTTGTCACCCATAATAGGGTAAATATGTTCTCATGTCACTAAACCCAAAATTAGATCATCTGAATACAAATGACTACCAAATTTGCATCATGTTTATTTCTGTGTAAATTTTACCTCAAAATGAAATTTAGTTTCCCAGAAAGATTGCCTCTATCTTGTTGAAGATAGGTCACTAGCAATTTTATTTATATTAAGTTTGTTGTTTACATAAAACTTTGCTTAGCCTAAAGTGTAGCATTACGTTTTCATTCTTCATACATTTAGAGTATGCTAGAGTTTGAATCTTAAATGTCCCCCAAAGACCCATGTGTGTAAGTTTTGGTCGCTGGTTGTGGTGGAAACTTTAGGAGGTGGGGCTTAAGAAAAAGAAGTTAGATCACTGGGGACATGCTCCTGAAGCCAATATCTGGGCCCCAGTCCATCCCTCTTCTTGTCTTTACTTTCTGGCTGCCATGAACTGAGCAACTTTGCTTCATATTAGTCCCCCCAATGTTGTTCTGCTTCCCACAGGCCCAAGCAACCATGGACTGACACCTCTGAGACAATGGGCCAAAATAAACATTTGCCCTTTATAAGATGATTATCTTGGGTATTTTGTCACTGAATTGAAAAACTGACCTAAAACAGGGTGAAATTTGAATTATATATATCCTTCCCAATTGCTTCCATTATGATAGATACATTATTGATGAATTAAAATTCACGATAATGAGGCTGGAGAGGTGACTCAGTGGTACAGCGATTGCCTGGTATGTGCAAGATCCCAGGTTGGATCCCCAGCACCACATTCACAAAAACAAAAACCAGATGAAAATAATCAGTGCTCTCTCTCTCTTTAAAAAATAAAAAATGAGGGGCTGGAATGGTGGCTCAGCAGTTAAGGCACTTGCCTGGCAAGTGCAAGGATCCAAGTTCAAACCCCAGCACCATGTACACAATGAAGTGTTGGAGCAACTGAGGCTACATGAAAAACTAAATAAAATTGATTCTCAGTTTCTCTCTCTCTCTCTCTCTCTCTCTCACTGTCCCTCTATCTTTAAAAAAATAAAATAAAATAAAAAATAATAAATGAAAAAAGATTAATGATGATAATGAATAAAAACAAGCTTCATTCCATCCATTTTTCACTGGCACTCAGTTGGAAGTATTTCCAGTCATTGAACCAGTATAAAAGTTGAGCACCAGGAGCTTACTAGAAATGGTAAAACAAGAATCCAATCAATAAATGGGCCAGTGATCTAAACAGAAACTTCTCAACAGAGGAAAGTGAGCAAGCCAGTGAATACATGCAAAAGTGTTCTAAATCACTAGTAATCAGAGAAATACAAATCAAAATTACTCCAGTCAGACTGGCAAAGATGAAGAATGCAAACAGTAATAAATGCTGGAACGGTTGTGGGGAGATAGGAACACTAGCATACTGTTGGTGGAACTGCAGACTGGTACTGCCGCTCTGGAAATCAGTGTGGAGACTCCTCAAAAAATTAGGGGTGGATCCATCATATGATCCAGCTATCCCTCTTCTGAGTATTTTCCCAGAGGAGCTAGAATCAGCACATCACAGCAACACATCAAAATCAATGTTCATACCAGCTCAAATTATAATAGCTAACTTATGGAATCAACCCAGATGCCCCTCACCAGATGAATGAATACTATGAATCCTAAAGTTCTGGTATAAATATACAATGGAGTTCCACTCAGCTATTAGAAACAACAGTATTGTGGCTTTTAAAGGTAAATGGAAGGCAATGGAAAAAATCATGCTGAGAAAAATTAGCCAAACCCATAGAGTCAAGGGTCAAATGTTTTTCTTCATTTGTGGAGGCTAGAACTATACCCAGGCTTGGGTGAAAGGTAGTTAGACTCATGTATTAGACTCACCAAAGGCATAGCAACACATAATCTAAGGGAACTATAAACTTGTTGCCAGGACGGGAGAAGGGGAGAGCCTGGGGGATGAGAGAAGGAAGGAAGATAGGGAGGTGACTGAGATTAGGATAGATAGTAAAATGGCTAGGTAGTCAAGACAATGGTTCCATTCAACCACATTCAGAAGCTAACAGGTAGAAAGAGATGCTCAGGGCCTTCAAATACAAAAGACCACGAGGCTCACCTGTGGAAGCAACTCCTTTGTCCCAGAGGCTGGAAAACTGAAAGTGGTGGTGAACACCGAGCAGGAACTAGGAAAAAATTACTACCTGTTTTACATAGATTTCAACCAATGATGTTGGTGTTTTTCTCAATGTCTGCTTTACATAAATCTTTATCAATACTCATACCCCAAACCAAAATAAACCCCAGTCTAGCACCCTGAGATGGTATCCTGCTTCCAGGTACTCCGCTGAGTCAAGGAGACTCTACTCTCCTTCCTTAAATAAATCCTACTCCTTTTACTCTTCCCTTGCATGGCTGTGCATGGATTTTATTCTTCAATTTTGCGAGACAAGAACCAGAAGAAGATTGACACTGATAGCAGGGTGTGCTTCTACACCAAGAGCTATATCGCACCACTCAACAGTAGTGGGTAAAAAACCAGCTCGTAACTGGGGAGCTGCTAACACTATTTCGGTTGCAGGAATCTGCAGCCAACCTAAATTTCAGTTTTAACTGGGAATAGCTACAAACACTAAAAAGTGGGCTACTTTGGCAGCAGAAATCTGAAGTCATCCCAAGCTCCATTCACAGTGGAAGCCTAGAATCCGGCCTCATCCCAAAACCCCTGCATCAAAGGGATCTAGGGAGACAATCAACAATGTAGCATCCTCTTTACCACCACCGCCCTGAAGTCAAATAATACTTGTGTAATCTTTAATTCTGAAAAATTCACTATATATATATATATATATATATATATACACACACACACACACACACACACACACACATATACATACACACACATATACGTACACACACATATACATTTATACAGTGTGTTTGTGTATATATATATATACAGAGAGAGAGAGAGAGAGACATATATAGATGCACATTTATATCTGTTATAGGGGTGTAATGTAGAAGAATCAAGAGAATGGGATGTGGAAGATGTGGGGTGTCTATGGTTTGGGATCAAATGCTTGTCATACTGCTATTTTATACACATTGTGATGGTATAACAACTCAATTCCTTAATAAAAAAGATTAAATTAATGATATCTGCAGGCTGGATAGTGTGGTCCAGTTTCAGTTCTAAGATGACTGTGATCCCCTTAAAATATTGCTAGCCTGACCTTATCTGGGACCCAATGAATAATGTCTCTAAGAGATAAAATGACAAGTCTAAATCCGAGCCCCTTCCTAAAGGTGATACCCAGTCCACATTGCAGCTGGTCCTGCAATGGCAAACCTGTTAATAATGTCCTGGGTTGAGGACAGTCTCAGATTTGTTTGGAGTAAAACCTAGACATTATAGCAAAGAATTTGGTACTCAAAGAGTAAAACAAATAAACCAGAGTTTTCAGCACCTGTCTTAACAGGATTTTTTTTTCTGTTTGTGTGTGCTTGTTAGTTACTCATGCAATTGAGAAATATTCATTGGAGCAGAAAGTCTATCTTCATGAAATAAAGATCAAGCAGATCTGTTCTCAAGCTGAAAGCATTCCTTTTGAAGGTGGGGAAGAGATTAAGTCACTATAATGACAAAAAGTGCAAAAATTGCAGAAAGAAATGTAAGCAATTTCCTTCGCTCCATGAACTCTTCAAAGGGCAGGAGGAAGCAAGATGACTCCCAAGAGCAGAGCATCTTTTCATTTGCAAGGAGCTCACATCTGCACACTCCTGCTGGAGCGCAAAGTAGACTGCTCCCTCAGTCTAGCTCTCAGTCAGTCATTCTGTCCCAGCCCCCACTAGCCACCATGACCCCCTGACCCTTCCCTCAGCCGCTGTCCTGCTTTCCTACTTTGTAGTAACCATTTGCTGTGCCATGGTACCCTTGGCCAAACACCTGTCTAGATGCTGTTCTAAAGGTTATTTCTTTTTATTTGGTTGTTTCGATGTTATTAATATTTAAATCAATTGTCTTTAAGTGAAGCAGAGTACCCTCTATAATGAAGGTGGGCTTCAAACAATCAATTGAAGGTCTTAAAAGAAAAAGACTGAGGAACCTCCACTCCCCTCCAGGAAAAAGGAATTCTTCCCCCAGACTGATCTTGGACTTGACCTGCAACATCAAACCCCTGTGTCTGTAGTCTGCTGGCCTGCCCTGCAAATACCAGACTAGCAGTCCCCACAACTGTGTGAACTAATTCCTTAAAATCTCTCTGCCTGCAAACATATACCTACATATACACACATACACAGACACGTACGCTGGTCCCTGGTAGATGTAGCTATTGGTTTAACAAAGTTTATACTCAGCCAACAGAGTGAGGAGTCCAAGAAATCAAGTCAGACCCTGTGAGAACTTTGCCTGGGATTGGTGTAGTGCAGATGGTAGTGGGTCTACTATTTCTTTTCTGTTTTTACACACATTTGATACTTAGCTTCATCTCTCCAACAATGGCTAAAGTGCTTACACAAAACTAAGAATACTATAAAGGCATCAAAGATGATATGAGAATAACTTTATGACAGTTCCTCCATCAAGATTTTTCATTTTTCTCTTCAATGAAATTTCCCACCCAGTTCCACACTATTTTTTAGAAACGATTTCATCCCCTTTCAAGCTCAATGGATTAGACCAAGCAGAACTGAGGCTCCCTCTGCTGAAGTGCTTGTTCACAAAATCCCTGCGATCAGGGAATCAATTGCTTTATGGGTCGTAAAGCACTGAGCACTGTCAGGTGCTCCCAGAGAGCTAAAACCAGAAGGTAACACGTGCACACACACACACGTAAATATAAAGTCTAAAAAGGGTACACTTGTCTATAATGTCCTAATTTTTTTCCTTTTTTCAATAGAGAACAATATTACTTTTATAACCTAAAAAGCTTTAACATTTTGTTTATTTATTTATTTATTAGTGCTAGGGATGGAACCCAGGGCCTCATGCATACTAATTACATGCTCTTCCACTGAGCCACACCCACAGGCCTGAAATTTTTATTTTTATTTTTTTAAAAAGCAGAAAAGGACAGAGAGAGAGAGAAAGAGAGAGGGATTGATTTTATTTAGTTTTTCATGTGGCTTTCATTGCTCCGAGACTTTATTGTGTACTTGGGTGCTGGAGTTTGAACTTGCGTATTTGTGCATGCCAGGTAAGTGCCATAACCTCTGAACAACCACTCCAGCCTCAGGCCTGAACTTTTGAAAAAGAAACCAGTATACAGACCAATCTCTGATTTTACATATGGGAAAAAGGGAAAGGGAGAGGAGAGAAGTAGAACAAACTCATATTCACTGTTTCAAGGTAAGTGTTAATATGCTGATTGTAGAACTGAAAAAAGTAAGGCCCAGAACATCCTATTCCTCTTAAAGAAGAGCAAGTGACCACAGGGAACAGCCTTCACAAAGCAGGCTCTGCTTCCAATGTCCCACTTGATCTCAGATGTAGTGTAAGGAAACTGAGGCCCCAAGGATGGACAGGTACATCCACCAGCAGCCAGGCACTGAGGGCCAGAGGCTGCATCAGAATCCATGTCTCCCGGTCCTCATGTTACCACACTTTCCACCTCATTATGTTAAACAGACTTCCCACCCTTCTCGGGCAGAACAGCGTGAGCTCCATGTTAAATCCCTTCTCTTGCAAGGTTCCCCTGGTTGGAATTAACACTATTTCCAGAGGAGCTGACAGTGATATAGTTCATAAAAGGTGTTAACCTGTCCAAGGTAAGGCAGCTCTGAAATGTGTGCAGCTGCATTTATTGAGGTAATTAATAAGCTCTGGAGGTAAAAACAGTGCTGTAATTTTGTACCATGGCATTCCTGTGTGCGGAATTCCAGAGCAAATGGCAAAAAACCTTGACAAACTGTCTTCCAAATATTTTCATCTGCAGCATATCTGGTCCTTCCCACAGGTGCCACTAAAAGGTAGTCCTGTCTTCCAGGTCAGAGAAATGATTTCAAGGGAGATGAGGTGGTTTAATTTGTCCTGAATGTCACAGTGGGAAAAGGCAAGACCGCAGGCTGAATATGAGTCACCGTCAATTGCATGGGAAAATAGCACCGAACTTCACTTGAAGATATATTATATAAAATAATGTCTTTTATTTGGTAAGAAGAAGTTCCGAGTGAATTTTCACAGAAAACCAAAGAGTTATAGCCTCTTGAATGTTAAGACAATGCTAATTTTGTCATTCCTCTGAAAATGTTTTTCGAAATAATAAGATTTAATCTTTCAAATGAATTATTTATCCTAATTTGTTGTATCAGGTTAAGTATTCTACTATGCAATAATTTTTATTCTTCTATACCCTCCCTGGGTGTTCTATGTGGCTCTTCAGAAGGGTCCTGAGTCTGGGAGGACGGGTCAGCATCAGCAGATCCTACTAGATAATACAGGTCTATTTGCACATGAGCCAATGAACATCGTCTGAAGGTGGAAAGAATATTACAGAATCACTGAGATCAGCCTTGGTTATATTCTTATCTTATACTGTATTTACCTTGATTGTCCTTCCTGTTTCTTATTGCTTAGTTGCTGATTTGTTCTGAGGTAGTGAGAAACATACTCCCTCCGCCACCACCTAGTCCTTGATCATTTATCTGGTGATCGGGGGCTTGCCAGGAGAGGATGCACTCTTAGGTGCCTTCTGGCCCCTGTTTTGGTTAAAACTGAGCCTGTTTGAATGGCTCTTACCCAGCTCTTGGCCTTGCCTGGTGCCCTCCCACACCCACTGGGTACAATAAGCTAAGCTTTTCCATCAGACCCTGATCGTGCTGATTTGCGACCCTACATATATACACATGTTGTGCCCCTCCTAGAATGCCGTTTCTGCTCGTCTGCCTCTCTCACACTCAGGGAGGTGTCAGAGATGCCACAGCACCCTAGGAGCGTGCTCCAGCCTGTAACTGAAGAAATAGGAAATGCTAGGAATCTAAAGTAGATCTGGAATTAGCTTCAGTTGAACACCATATAAGACACCTAGAACAGTATCAGAAAGAAAAAATTCTGTTAGTGAAAACATGCTCTTTTATGAAAACTTGAAGTATTTTTTCCTTCTGATTCAAAAAGTAAACACCCAGTTAGTAGACATGAGACTAACCAAGATGGTCACTGTCACTTGCAGTTCAGTGCACGGGTGTCACACACCAGATCTACCCAAGTGTTGGGAAATACATCCTGTACACCACAGGCAGCTGCTGGAAATCTAATCTCCTTACATCCACCACTTCATTCCTGGAAGCTACCCAAGGGAACCAACAGAGACATTAGATTTTGCAATAAATGAAAGCTATGTAGTATCCTTTTTGGGAAACATATCTCAAAAACATATCATCAAAATTTTAGTAAAGTATTTAATACTTCTTTGATTTGCCTTTTATGCCAATATTTGTGCTCCAATAAAAACAACTGAATAAACAGATCCTAACTTCATTTTTAAAAGAAGTCAGTCTCTATGCCTAAGCATTTTTTTACTTTTATTTTTTTAGAAGAAGGACAGTGAGAGAGAGAGAGAGAGAGAATCAATTTTTATTGAGTTTTTCAATAATTTTTATTGTTGCTCTGACACTTAGTTGTGTAAGTGGGTGCTGGGGTTTGAACCCGTGTACTCGTGCATGCCAGGCAAGCACCATAACTGCTGAGCTACTGCTCCAGCCCTATGCCCAGCATTTTAATTGCATTCCTTCTTCAACCCATTGCAAGCCAACATCTTCCTTCCCCACTTTGAGTACATGGTCCCGGTCTAGGCTGTCCATGAACTCTGGATCAGCATTGGGTGAACTTGGTGAGACCATCACTATGCCTGCCCTTTTGGAAATGCTCACTGCCTTCCTCCTTAGGCTCTCCTTGGTCATATTGTTTCTCTATTAAGTCTATTTCAGACCCTTTTCTCGCTCATGCTCTCGAATCTACCTCTGAAATGTTACCATCCCTCAGGATCTTCCTTCCACGCTTTCTCACCTTCCTTGATCTTCTTAAGAAGTTCCATCTATTTTTTTTTTTTTGGTTTCTGAGAAACTACATAAAAGTATGTAAATGTATTCCCAGCATTCTAAGGAAGGATAACTGTTTCTATGTACATATATACTTAGATATACACACCTACATACATATAATGAAGAGAGAAATGCATACATTTGTGTACACAAGCAAGCATAACTAACAAATCTCTACCTTTCGTTTAGATATTCTGAATGTAAAAGTTGTTGGAATCAAAATGGAGTTATTTGTGTCAAGCCTAGCAAATAATAAATGAAGCCAAAAGGTTATGAAGAAAGAGTTCTCATGTCATACTGCCTGATATTAACTATCACAAAAGACTGGTAGAGCAAGCGTGCATAGAGATTACCTCAAGCTTATACAAACAGTACTTCTGCAAGGACATCTGCCCAGAAACTGTCCATTCAACCTCAGAACGACGTCACCCCATCATCAATCACTGTGGCCAGAATGATTGTTTCAAAATATCTGATGTAATCATCATTTTTGCCCCAATTTCTTTGAATATTCCCACCATTTACAATGGTTTGAATATTCCCCTTGCAATGCTCTGCTATTCATAAATACATTAGTATTTTTTGGGAGAATCTCTCTGATTTTTTTTGATTGACAGTATTTACCACATCTTCCATGCCTGATATTCATTCTTCTATTTTACCTAACATAGGAACAAACCAAGTTACTTCAACTTCTGCCAAAACCTCAAAATCCTCTTCTCCCTCATTTTTCTATTCTTCACCTAGACACAAAATTGGAAATTTGGGAGGTACTCCCTCTTCCTGATCCCAAACATCCAAGGCAGCTACTGAGTCTTCTGCACCTTCCCCAGACAGGTCCTAAGCCCACATCATTACCATTCTACTGGCCCAAGCTATTGCACTCCTTATGTCTCTTGTCCCTCTGACATGCAACTGTGGAAACAAATTAATTTTGCTTTGTTGTTGATTTATTTTTAAGTCCTCCGTGGCTCTCATTGCCAAGAGAGCCCAATCATAGCTGCCTATGTGGTCTGGGAAACCCATCCTCTCTTCCTCTACTTCCTTCCTTACACAGACCAACATGTCTAACACTCTATGCTTTCCATGCGCCATACTTTCATGTGGTAAATCTGCTGAATCTTTTTGTTTTTTAGAATTCCTTCCCACCATTCTATACTAGAACTCAGAATTCTTTCCCACCATTTTGCCCTAGAACTATTCACTCACCTTCAAAAATTCTGCTTAGTAATGATCTCTTTTACAAAGCCTCAAACCTGACAAAAAACTCATTGTGCCCCCAATATGCCTGCCCCCTCCTTCAGCTGCTATTCTGTAAGTAGCATGTAACAGCCCACGGCTTGGGTGCCAGGCACCAGGTATGGCCACTAGGATGTGGTGTTGGTTCAACAAAGAGACAGATGAAGGAATATATTACCTTTTTTTTATTTTTGTAATTCTGAGGGAATGTGTGTTTTCTAGAAAAAGACAGCATGGTTTGCACTCACCTCTCAGGATAGCTCTGCTAAATACCCATGGTGAAAAACACGCAAGGTGCATTTACATGTAACTTACAGAAAAATGGTTGTCTTCTTTCTTTTTCTTGTCCTCAATCTGGTATTTTCATAGGTAGTTTTCTATAACGTTATTTTGTACCATAATTTATTCCACAGTGAGATCAACTAGTCAAGATACTTTAGAAATGTTACCTGATCACAAAGTCAATAAAATTCTAAAGGCTCTTCCACACAACGATGATCAAAACACACTTATTCACAAAAGATGGATGGATGGATGAATGGATGGAAGAAGGAAGGGAGGGAGAGAAGTGGGATGTGGGTTCTTCCAAGAAGAAAATACATATTTTATCCAAAGCTACAGACACTAAATAAACATCCATGACTTCACTACATTATAGAATAAGGGAAAACACAAAACGAATACGCTAAGAATGTGATCCTCAGAGGTAAGCGACATTCATAGTGGAACCATTTGAAAGCACCAGTTCACTTCCTCTTCTTAAAACTCAGGCAGCGGGCTGCTTTTTCTAAATCCATTTGTACTGATGGCATGCCTAGAACTGGCCTGCAATTCCAAGATGTGTTTGCTCATTCCATAGAAAAACCTTTTGATTTAAGGATCTGAAATGAGCTTTCAAATCTACTTACATCTGGATTCCAGGCCTGAAAATCATCCTGCATGAAACACACACCGAGCCTACACCAAATTTGCCTACATTGTACGTGTGAGCAGCACCCTGAGGAATCACCCAACTTGCCTGTTTCTGATATCACAGGACAGAAGTCTTCTGCCAAACTTACCAACACTGTGGCAATTTTATTTTCTGAGACTACTTCATGCAAATAATTTCTTCATTTAAATTTTTTTCAAACATAAAAATGATTTATATATCAGAACATTCATGTCACATAACCTAATAAATAAAATTTTATGCAAAACAGATCTATTCAGCATGGATTTTCTCTCCATTCACACACACTTCTTCTTCCGCTGCAGAGGTTGTCAGCAGTTAGGATCTGTCTCATACTTGTCTTTAGAATATTACTACACATCTTAACACACTCAATCAACATAGAATTATTTTGAATGTCTTGAAACTTTATATGAATGGCATCATGTCACATGTACCATTCTGCAATTTGTTTTTCTTCTTTTTTTATTTTTATTAAGAACTTGAGTTGTTGTACAATCATAGATGCATATAAAGTGACAATATGATATGCATTTGGTCCTAAACTATAGTTTCCCCCACATTGTCTACACTCCAGTGTCTTGATTCTTCTATATTACGCCCCTATAAGAGATATAAATGTATGAGAATGTGTGCATATAGATATATATACACATACGCACGTATTTTTATATATATATATATAATTGTAAATTTTCCAGAACTAAATGATTGCATAAGTGTCATTTGACCTCTCAGGAGGGTAAAAGAATATGGTACATTGTTGAATGTCTCCCTAGATCCCTCCCTATCCTTCCTACCTCTTCCTCCTCCTCTCCCTTCCCCCCTCTCCCACCTATGTCTATGATTCCCCTAGATTATGTGTTGTTATGCCTTAAGTGGGTCTAATATATGAGTTTGACTACTTTTCACCCAATCCTGGGTTTAGCTCTAGCCTCCACAAATGAGGGAAAAGATTCGACCCTTGAATCTCTGGGTTTGGTTGTAGCAATTTAAAAGAAGAACCAACCAGCTGGGTATTTTGGTGAATATTATCCCTTTCTTCCACCAGTCTTTACCATAATAGATGGCTTATTTCTGATTAATTTATCATTTTTACAATATAACAGGCTGAAGGAAAGAAAGCTTTCTTACAGGAAGGAGTTTTGTGCAATCCATTTTTTTCCATAGCACTATAAATTTATATGAATGCCTGTGTCACACTTCAGTTTAGAGCATACAATCACAATTCACATCACCCAAAAGTCCCCATATTTCAATTTCATACACAATTCTGATATCATTATCCTGACTAAACTCATTAAAATTTCAAATAACACATTAAATAATATTATATGGCATTCCAAAAATTATTCTTCTTTTAAGTGATAGGTGAGGTAAAGATTTTAACATATCTTTATCAAATGGTTCAGATAATGTAGAAATGTTATCTGATCAGAAAATCCATAAACTTCTAAAGAATCTTGCATATAATAGTGATCAATACACATTTATTGATGAAATATGGAAGGAGGGATGGAAAGAGAAAGGGAGGTAAGGGTGTAGGCTTTTTCAAGAAGAAAATAAATATTTTATTGGTGCAATAGAATTGTGCATAATAGTGGGACTTACTAAGTCATTCCCATCATACATGCACATAACATAATTTGATGAATCTTACTCCCTCGTGGCTTCCTTTTCCCTCATCTCCTTTCCCCCTTGATCCACTTGCTCTTACTGATCTAACTTCTTTTATTGTTATTAGTTTAATTGATGCATTATAATTATTTGTACATATATATGATTCATTGTGATATATTCTTACATCATTGTATCAATGTTCTATAATTTGGTAGGTTTCCTTCCCTTGTACTTCCCCATGCCTTTCCCCTCCTCCCTATTCTCAAACCCCTTTCTCTACTCTATTTGTCTTCCTTGCATAAGAAAATAACTATAAAACTAGAAATTTTAAATTAATACTATCTTACAGAGTGAAGTCATTCAAATTGTTTGATAAATAATGAATGAAAAAATGAATAATACTGAGTGAATACATTAAGAATCATTTCCCTGTCAGTTTAATCAAAAGATTTTTGTCAATCATGTATTTCAGTTCAGATTTTTAAAATAAGTACAAATGGCCTGGAAAAGGTCACAGAATCAGCTGTGAACTGTGAAGCTCGTCTTCTTCATCACAGATTTCAGATCTCCTGACTTTGATTAAAGTGATTTTCCATTAAGCACATTATTGTTTGTATCTAGTAACTAAAAAGAGAAAAAAATGTTCTATGATGACCTATTTTCAGAGGAAATGCTTTTATAATGAGCAAAAGAACACTGTACAACTCATTGGAGTTTCTAGTCAGCAGTTTTATTGTATGACTGGAATGGCAGAATGATTGTAATTGCTTGCTTAGATCTGGAAGCATTTCCAACTTCCTAGCCAATTTGTAATTTGTGATGTCCTTTAGTCTTTTGATCAGGAGATGGTTGTTCAGATCTTGCAGGGGTAATTTTGGGGTTTCATTTAAGCTACAGGTTGGCAGGAACTCACTACATACACCATACACACACACACACACACACACACGCACACACACAAATTCCTTATTTAATTAAACAAAGATTAGAAAATAACTATCAGAAGTAAAATGACTATACTCAGCATAATTAAATTTAGCCTAGCTTTCCTGAACCCTCAGAATCCAAAATAAGGAAATAATCACTAATCCAATGGATGGGATTTCTTATCCATTTATAAAATGGTATTTTTCACACTCATGTAGAAAAAATATGATACCTCCATGAATATGTATAAGAGCTACTGTTATAAACCCATGCTAAAACAGTCACCTGATCCTTGACAAAGTTGCCAAAAACACACGTTTAAAAAAAGACAGCCTTTTTCACAAAGGGTGCTGGGAAAACTGATATCAATTCATCAGATGGATATCCATACATCAAGAGAAGAATAAAACTAGATCCTATTCCCTAACCCTACACAGAAGTCAACTCAAAATGCATCAAAGACCTAGCAACTAGACCTGAAACTTTGCAACAGCTAAAAGAAAACATAGGATCAACCTCCAACATATAGGCTCAGGCAACAACTTCTTCGGTAGGACACTAGAGTTCAGGAAATCACACCAAGAATTAATAAATGGGACAGCATTAAATTAAAAAGCTTTGCACAGCAAAGGAAACAATAAAGAGAGAGCCCACAGAATAGGAGAAAATTCTTTCCAGATACTCTTCAGACACAGGATTGCTATTCATAATACATTTTTAAAAAACTCTAAAAACACCAAAAGACAAAACAAAAACAAAAACAAATAGCCCAATCAATAATTAGACAAATGAACTAAAAAAAATTTCTCAAAAGAAGAAATGCAAATGGCCAAGAAATATCTGCAAACACGTTCAACATCATCTCCATCAGGGAAATGCAAATCAAAAGTACATTGAGATTTCTTCTCATGCCAGTTTAAACGGCACTTATACAATATAAATAAGTGCTGGGAAGGATGCAGGAAATGGAAGGGAGTACAGTAGATTAAGAGAAGAGAGTCGGAGAGCGGGAAAAGCAAGGGCAAGGAAAGATACTTGAGAATGAATAGATCAAAGTATGTTATGTGTATTATGAAAATGCCATAATGAATCCACTATTATGTGCAATTATTATGCATTAGTAAGGTTTTTTTTTCAATAGAGAAGGACAGAGAGAGAGAGAGAGAATCAATTTTTATTGAGTTTTTCACATGGCTTTCGTTGCTCTGGCACTTAGCTGTGTACGTGGGTGCTAGGGTTTGAAGCTGTGTACTTGTGCATGCTAGGCTAGTGCCGTAACCACTGAGCCACTGCTCCAGTCCCTAGTAAGTTTTTTTTTTTAATCTGTTGTTAACCACTGGCCAACCTCTTTAGCCTCTGTGTACTGAAGCGTCCCCCTTGGGGAAAAGATAAGTTTTGTCCTCAGTGGCATTCCTTGTGAATCTAACAGTGAAGTGTAAACTCCCCACTATTCCATGTTAAGCAAATAACTATTATTATCAGCATATTTTCATTGCCATAAAGAATGCAATCACTGAACAGTCTGTGACTATGCCAGATTTCATATTCCCTTCTACTTTATCTCTAATTGCTGTAAATCTCACTTCTTCAGGCACAAGCTCTAAAGGAATACAGGCAGCTCATGTTCGCTTGGGATACCACCTTTACCACCTGAGCACCAGAATCAGGCAAACTCACTCCCCTCCCATCTCCTCCCTATCTCACCAATGCTCACCTGCATGCATGCATGGAATGAATAGATGCATCCAAGTTACTACTATGTAAAAGAAATATAAAAGAGCCCCCACTGCTTTCATTTCATTTTCAAATAATCTGTGTGAATCTTTTTATTTTTCAATCTGGCTTTTGTTTTTCCTACACTTAGTTGTATATGTGGTGCTAGAATTCGAACCCAGGTCCTTGCACACGCCAGGCAAGGGCTCTATTGCTAAGCCACCTTCCCAGCCCCAATGTGTGTGAAACTTAACCAAGTTTATTTTTGTTTTGTTTCATTTTGATTATTTTATTTGTCAATTCTTGGAACAGGAACCCGAAAACACTATGATTTTTAGAGCAGGAAAAGTAGAGCAATTTAGGTGGATAACAAAATATAAATAAATACCCATCAAGGACAGGGCAGGCAATAGGAGGCGGGTATAGACTAGTCCGAAGGGCCAAGACACAATTATGAGAAGCAGATTCAATGCAAATTTCTCAAAAGGTGTACAATGATAAAAAGGACCACCAGGGTTTCTCTTATTGGAGCAATCTGTCTGGGCTGGAGATATAGCTCAATGGTGGAGCACTAGCCTACCAGAAAAAAAATAAAACCTCATTTGATTCATTTGAAGAATAAATACATGGACTTGAATCTTTGAAAAGAACTATTTGAAGTAGCTTATTAAGCACATGATATTTAAAAAATGATTACCATGAATTAGCATAGTTCTGCCAAAAATAAATTAATTAGTACAATTCAAATCATTCTTTAGACTAACCCAGCAAACGTAATAGAGGTAGTTTTAGATAAACTCTCTTAAAAGAACCAGGTGTTCTAATGGAATCCAAGGTGGGGAAACCATGGAATGGCATCAGCCTTGACTTGCTATGTGAATATACATGTGTTCTTGATTGTTTCATAATGATTACCCCTTAATTGTTAGTCCATATTCAACCAATAAAAAAATTTAAAAACTAAAATAAATAATTAATGAATAGAAAAAAAACCACGTGTAAGTTTGGTCAAAAGCTGGTTAATAGCTGCAGGTAAAGAGATTGACTTCAAACTAGAAGGAGGTTTCTGTGAGAGTGCTGCAATCCTACATCTTCATTTCTGTCTGGCTCATCTCAAACCTTCTTAATGAAATGGAGAGGAGAAGAGAAAGTCATGTCAAATGTACAACCTGAAGCTTTGCAGAAAAGGTCACATGCTGTGTATCAGTAGAGTCATATTCTAAGTGGTTCTTACAATAATGACACAAATTTAAATATAAGAGGAATAAATGTCCTTTCCAGTATAAATAACAAATTGAATTAAGTGTAGGGTAAAGAAAATAGCTTTGGATTTTATTTTTATTTCAATTAGTGTCTACCAAGGACTATGTACCAAGTACTCTGAAGTTCTGTGAACAAGAAATAATTAAGTTTAAAGATAGTCTTAGCTAGAATTAGTCAACGAAAAATCTAACAAAATATTACATTGCACTAGTCAACTATAGAACATTCATCACTTCTGGGAAACTATAATCCTGATTTGATATGGAATGCTCACAAGCCAACCAAAATATTGCGGGTGGAAGGTACAAGCAAACAAGGTTAAATTAAGAAGAAAGAGATTAAGAAGGCGAAAGGCAGAGGAGCCACAATAGAGGAGAAAGAAATGGCAAACTACTGAAGGATATTTAACTTTAAAAAGACTTGAAGAATACATACACTCTCTCTCTTCAAATATGTGAACACAATTTTAAGTTTCCTGTATGTATATTTATCTGAACTAACTGAACAACAAATGAAAAGAATAGTAAATACAGGCATTTCTCAATACACGTGGAGAATTGATCCAAGGATCCCCTGCAGATGTTCAGGTCCCTCATAAAAAAATGGTGTAGTATTTGCACATACACACATCCTCCCTTACCCTTTAAATCATCTCTAGATTACTCAGAATATTTAACAAAATGTAAATTGCTCTCATATCATTTAAGGAATAATGATAGGGGGAAAGTCTATGTGCTAAGTACAGATGCAAATTTTTTTCCAATTATTTTCAATCTGCAGTTGGTTTAATCAAAGAATATGGTGGAATCTGTGGATGCAAAAAGCCAAGTGTAAATTATGACACATCAAAATTTGGAGCTACTATGAAATTTCTTTTAAAACATAGTTTGTGGGGTTGGAGTGGTGGCTCAGTGGTTATGGCACTTGCCTGGCATGCACAAGGACCGGGGTTCGAACCCCAGCACCACATATACAACTAAGTGTTGGAGCAACGAAAACTAGATGAAACAGTAGATAAAACTTATTCTCTCTTTCTTTCTATAAAAACAAACAAAACAAAATACAGTTTGAAAGCTACAAATCTAGATCAGTGGTACAGTGTTGCCCAGCATGCACAAGGCTCTGGGTCCCCATTACTGAAACAAAACAAAACACACACACACTCACACACTCATACACATACTCACACACACAAAGAACTTTGGAAGAATGTTTAATGATATGAGGAAATTTAACAACATAAGTCATAGTTCTGAAACAGTGTATAAAGCCAGACTTTTATTTCAGTGTTGTAACTGAATGTATTTACAAGAACACATGAGAAAACCTATATGAAAATATGCTAAATGCCGATAATGACTCTCTCTGCAGAGTAGAAATATAGGAGAGTTTCACTTTCTTTTTTCTTCTTTGTTATACTTTCCAAAGTTTCTTCAGTGAACAAATGCTTCTTTTATGTATTTGAACAATGTTATTATAATAAAAATATGCTTATGAGTTCCTGCTTAAAGTCAACAGAAAAAAATCAACTATTGGGAGAGAGATTTCAGCCTTATAAACATTATTTCTAAACCAGAGTTGTCCAATAAAATGAATGACCTTGGGAAACAAGCAGTGTTCATGACGGCAGATATTTTGACAAAGGGCAGATGCTGACCTAAATGGTATGTCACAAAGAAGAGTCAAGCAGAAGATTTAAAAGACTGCTTTTGCAAACCTTTTAATGCAAGGAATCTGAGACCCCTTAAGTGTAAAAACCAGGATTAGAAGTCCAGGAATATCAAAGTCCAGCCTGATGAAATACATAGATAATGTAAAGAAAGACTCCAGCCCTCCAGCAGTTTAGATTTGCAAGTGTAGACTTGTATATGTGTTCGGACGGGTAATTTTTCCATGTCCAATTAGGTAATGCCAACAAATCACAGTGCCAAATAAATGTCTTCAAACAATCTCTGTAAATTGAAGAAGTTATTTTTAACTGGTTAAAACAACGAGGCCAAAATCCTGAACCTGCAATAAATTAATGGACCTGAAATTTCCTTGCTTTTAATAATTCCCAACCATTTCCTTTCTTAAAATAAAAATTCCTTTTCATAGCTTTGAAATTTACAAAGTATATTCAGTGCCTCTGAATTACATACATTTTTTTTCTCTTTTATCCATCCTGCAAGCTGAAGTGAAGTCATTGCCTGTTTTCCTCTTACTGCGGCGGAAAAGGCTACTCTTTTATGTATCCAAAAAACACAAAAAAGATCTCATTGCAGCCTTGTGATTCTGTTTAGTGATGCATGAAACTCAGGCTGACTGGTGCCGAGATGGATTCAGTAACTAAAACTGAAGAGTCCTAGGGGTTGAATCGCTCAACACTGGTTAGCTGAAACCTAGAGGAAATGATGGCAAATTGGTTGTCTTAAATTTAACGTAAAGGAGAACCCCTGAAATAATTGGAAGCCTTGGCTTTACAAAGACAAACTTCTTATAGATGGCTTCCTTCAAATAACCTTAGAGTCAGGACATTTTTTTTTTGTTCTTGACTTAGCATAACTGTTACTGAATGGGACATTCTCTAGGGAAAGTTGCCCGCTGAGATGAGTTACATTATGAATTTAGTGTGGCTCAGGAGCCACTGGCCACTGAAGAAACGGGGACCTAAGTATCAGGAGTTTGGCTGTACATCCCTCTTTTATGTATGAAGTCACTGAATAACTTACCTGCATCCAACTTCCTCAGGTAGAAAATAGGAAAACCAGATTTCACATCCAGATTTATCTCATTCGAAAGTATTTACTTAACAGTTCTGCTGTATCACCTTAGATTATGGACAAATTTCATTTTTTTCCCTCAAACTTAAATTCCTGGACTGTGAAAGAGTAAATTCAATAACCTGAAGGCCTTCTGTTAGGGTAAGTTCTTGGACAACTGAGAGCTAAATTTGAACTGTTATTATGACCATTTATTCTCTACAGTCCTTCATTTGCTAAATCCTCTCAGACCTCCCCGATGAACTTATTTCACCCTCTGAACTCACACACTCTTACACACTGGTCATTTCTTCAATGGAATACTGTTCTTCCTGTCAATGACGTCCCATTGCATGACAGCTTCACTTTGGTCAATCTGGAAGATTTTCTAAAAGTCACTTATTTGGACTCTTAATCCCTTACATCTCTCATAATTTTTCTCCAATCACCCTTTGCCTAACATTCAGTAATCTCTGTTGCTTGGGCAATTTATCAAAAATTTTAAGCCTTTCTTCCTCCATAAAACGAGGTTAAGATCATTAAATAGATATGTGATTAAATCCTCAATAAATATATCATTACTCAGATTACTATGAGCCTTCATTAGTGATGCTATCTTTACCTCTTGTGAACGCTTTGCTTGCGTCTTCCAAACAGTATTGCTTTTACCTGTGCTGGTCCTTTGCTCTGTGCCTTAGTGTATTTCTTCTGTGGTTCTCCCAGAATGAAATTGCTTTGACTACTCACTCACCTTCCAGCTCCCATTCCTGTTTCTGAAACAGACCAGTTCCCCATCCAGAATCAGGTAGACTCCTACCTGGTTGAAAATTACTAAACCATGTGGAGATAATGCATTCTTACCAAATGCCCCTACCTCTTTTATCTACATTATTTTTTAGAACTACTAAGACAGATTTATTTTCTCATTCTGCCTCAACACTGCACATTACCTGGCTCAGTGTCATATATCCTTTGATAAATAAAAGAGAGCGAGAGGAAGTCAACACATAATTTCATCAAGCTTTTTCAGGCATTAGGGAATAAGGAAACACCTAAGGGCTCAGAGAAGAATGCCAGACAGCGACTGGTTTCTGAGACGGGTCAATGGGAAAAGAAACCAGGGAAAGCACAAGGGTGTTCCTTTAACTGAGTCATTAATCCAGAGCATTACAGTTGTGGTAGCTGCAGGATCCAAACGCAACTGTTTACTTGCTGCTCTAATTGAGAAGATGAGAGCCAGCTGCCAGAGTCTCTGGTTTGTTTCTAATTACTTTTCCTGTTTGTTATGTTGATGAATTGGAGGAAAATACTCGGTAAGCATTTCTGGAGCTGAATAGTTGAATGACTTTCCATTGTTTGGAGCCATGCATTACCCTACATACCTCTTTGCTCATTAGAACTTGATCTTCTGGTTATTCTTTTATACAAACAGATAATCTGTGTAATAGACTACATACGTTCCTTAAATTCAGCGAAATCAGTATTCTCTGCTGCTTCAAGCAAATGGGGGAGAAATTATTAGGCCAATCCATTCAGGAGAAGAAAGTGAAATTTGTCAAATTGTTTGAAGGGGGAATAAGAGAGGGACAACTTAGTTAAAATCTAAAGATGTTTATGGTCACATACTGAGCCAGCAGTTCCAGTGCATAGAATGACAGCATCCAGAGGTTATCTGAGAGTCTAGCGTATAAAACATGATCTTGAGCAGGGCATGGAGGTGCATGTCTGTAATCCCAGCTACTTAGGAGACGGAGGCAGGAGGATTGTTTAAAGCCAGCCTGGGCAACTTAGCAAAACCCTCTCTCAAACTAAAATAAGGAGTGCTGGGGATGTAGCTCAGTGGTAGAGCACCCTTTGGTTCAATCCCTAGTACAACAAACACCAAAACCATGATTTTGAACTACATTTTTGGTACACAGTAGGACTACCAACTCCTATATTAAGGGACTATGTGTTAAAGAGTTAAAAATAAGTACATGAATAAATTTTTTAAAATAATTAATGTCAATGTTTTTCGTCAATCTTTTCATTGCTGGGACCAAAAGACCCAAAAGAAAAATTTTAGAAGAGGAAAAGTTTATTTGGGTCTCGCTGTTTCCAAAGTCTCAGTCCCATAAATGGAGGACTCCATTCTTTAGGGTCCAAGGTAAAGCAGTATATTTGGTGGAGGAACATGGCTCAGGACAAAACTTTCTTGCATTGTGTCACACATGAATTTTTTCGCAATCAGCTTATATCTCAACTGTAACAATCAATATTTATTTCTAAAACAGATGACTTTTATTTGAGAAATATGGGCCAAAAAATTAATGTGGAATCTTGGTTTTAAATTCTAAATAAATAATACGACTACTTTACATAAAATCTTTGCCCAAAATAAAGTGAGATTTAGATACACTACTATTTCTGTTTTCTGAAAGTGAACTAATTTATCATTCCCACAGTGACAGTAAGTGCAGAACCTACAGTTTGCTAATTGCTTGAGTATTTGATGGCCAGATTGAACCTTGGGATAGCTGGGGGTATAGCCCAGTAGTAGAGCGCTTGCCTAGGATGCCTGAGGCCCTGGGTTCAATCCCCAGCACTGCAAAAAAATTAAACAAATAAACTGAATAGCTGTCATAAAACTAACACTTTGAGTAGAAATAGGGCCTCCTTCATCAGGAAGGCCCTGGAGAGTGTATGGAAAATGTGCTGAATGGAATGACAGACATAGGAAACTAAAATCATAGAACTGAGTCCACAGAGACAGCCCATAAGAGTATTTCAAAGGAATAAAATAGGACAGAAGGCATAGGAAAGCTAACATCACAAAGAAAGGAGCATCTTGGATCTCCTTAGCATAATAGTAGTGCATTCTTCAAGTATTTACTCTGCTACTCCTCTTGTACCCCCTGGGGAGGAATAAGAGGTTGGAGGCAGGTGTCCAGAAGTCTCCACAGTGTGTGTGTGTGTATGTGTGTCTTGCTGGGGACCATACCCAGAGCCCATGCACATGCAAGGCCAGTGCTGTAGCATGAAATGCATCCCCAGCCCCTCCCTTCTGCTCTTACTACCTCGAAATCCACCATGCACCAAACAGCAGCCCCCCCAACCCCGTCTCAATCGCAGAGGCAAAAACTTGCTCTTTGCACCCCCTCCTCTTGTTCCCCACAAACCTACTCATCTGCCATCTCCTCATCACCAGTGCATAGCTTTTCCTCTTTTGTAAACTGCAATTCCTTTATTAAGAATTTAGTAAGAAAATGCCAGGCCAGATTTAACTGCAGGATGGAATAGTACTTAAACCAAAACGAATTTCACACATCTCTGCTCTACATTCTGATATCCATCGGAGAACTTCATCACTTCTGCTTAAAGCTTCAATTTGGCATTTCATCTGGAGAAGTTTATTCTTGAGTGTCTTAACATAACTGGTCCTCAGACTCCTTTATTTAACAATGATCACTTAAAGGCTTAAATCCCAGCATCTGCTTGTTATATTTGTAGGTGAATTACTTATGTATTTAGGCAACAGCTGCATAGGCTCCTCCATGTATAATAGGGTTGCTTCCACGTTAGGTTGAAAGTATTCTAAATCAAAATTGCATTGGATGTGCCTAACTACCAAACACCCTGGCTTAGCAGTGCACCGTAATATATCAACTGTTTTCTTATTGTGTGGCTGTCTGGAACTGCAGCTCACTTCTGCTGCCCCAAATCATGACAGAGGAGGATTGGACACACAGCAGACCACCAGTGCAGGAAAAGATCAAAATTCTAAGTACAATTTCTACTGCACACATCTGTTTTATGTAATCTCATAAAGTCAAACAGTCATTATACAAATCATTGTAAATTGGTTACTGTGTGTTTTTATGTGTCCCCTGCCATGAAGACACCATGTAGAAACTCTGTAAAATTTAATTATATAAAAATATAGAATCTCCTAATACTTTAACTATTTACTTCCTATTTTAGCTAGGTTGTTTTGAGTATATAAAACCAATTCAATCTATCAACAGTTGTTTCATACCTACCATGTACCTTGGCATTGTTCTAGATTCTGAGGAAATGGTGAGTAGCTTTAGCCTCTCTAAAAATATGGTTTTTGGGGGCTAGAGCAGTGGTTCAGCGGTTTCGGCGCTTGCCTGGCAAGCACGAGGACCTGGGTTCAAACCCCAGCACCACGTACACAACTGAGTGTTGGAGCAACCTTAGGCCATGTGAAAAACTAAATACAGTTGTTTCTCTCTTTCACTGTCTCTCTCACTGTCCCTCTCTCTTAAAAAAATAAGTAAATAAAATAAAATAAAAATATGGCTTTAGAGAAAGACCATGTAAGTGAATCTTTACAAGAAAAATGGTGGATGCAATGGCATGACGATTGAGGTGATGCCCAGGAAGGGGTCTGGCACTATGCCCCGTCTGCGGTCATGAGTATCTGATTCATTTCTGCCTTTCACTTGGACGGTTGCTTTAGGCTAAACAATGCATCCTCCTTATTTTGGAGCCTGAGAAACAGGATATAAGAGTGAAAAGAGCACACACATGTTAGACATGAAGACCTTGTCACAAGTCCAGACCTCACATTTTATGGTGTTGTGACATCAGGTAATTTGCATAAACCCACTAAGGCTCAGTTTCCTCATCTACGAAAAGGATTCAGGAAGATATTACAAAGCATATGGATCACCTTACACACTCTATTTCAAAGTCATGGGTCTTGTGCAACCTGGAACATCTTATCTGAAAATGGGAATAGGGTTTACTAATTAACAGAGGTGGAGAAAATAAATTGAAATAACTGATATAAAACGACCAGTACAATGAAGATACAAAAACTTGTTATCTACTAAGGTAAATAAAGTAGTATTATTTTATGCCCATCCTTGGATCCCCATGCATCCATTTTATTTATTTAACACAGTCATTCCTGAGAAGTCAGAAGCCAGACATTTGGCTTCGTATTGGGGCTTCAGGCCTGGGCTTCTGGAGAGACACATTCAGCATGTAGTGCAGGTTCACGTGCACTTTGATAGACTTCAAAGCCGGGTAATAGAATTCCCTTTCATTGCACGGAATGATTGCCTGACAAGTCCCCATTTCATGAGTATACATCACCTTCAGGAAATTCAGAACAAACCACAGTTATTCATCCTGGCAGGACAACTTCACCAAAGTCAGAACGCACAACGAAAGGTCGAAAGTTGTCCCTATTGATTTACCAATCACTTTCTCCTGGGACACAGACATCCATTAGCTACAAAGAACTGCTCCATTTAAGTCTCAGTTATCATTTCCTGAAATTTGTATATGAATAATACACTCTAAAATTCACAGGCTACCTCTATTCCCATCACTTTACTTTGACTTATGCTTGGAGATATTCACTTTCTCATCACTCATAAGCTTTGATGATTTCCCTTCTGGTTGTTAAGATGGAGTATCAAAGTCTCCAGACTTTTGCTCATGACTTAATGCTGACTCCATTTTATCCATGGTAAGAGCCACTATGCCAATAGGAAAGGCCTCTCCAGAGGTAGATGGCTGTGTAGCACCTATACATGGTGTGTCTGAGTCAGTGGAGGCTCCTGGGTTATCAAGGAGGATTGCCTTCATCAAAAACCAGAAGACAGGGGCTGGAGCGGTGGCTCAGCAGTTATGGCACTTGCCCAGCAAGCACGAGTACACGAGTTCAAACCCCAGCACCTACGTATGCAATGAAGTCTTGGTGCAACAAAGGCACATGAAAAACAAAATAACAAATTATTTCTCTATTAAAAACAAAGAAAAACCCCCCCAAAAGACTAGAAAGGGAGTGAGGAGTGGAGGGAAAGGGGAAATACTGGAGAAAGCAACTGACCAAATTATGTTGTTATGTTGCATGTATGTATGTAATATGTAATAATGAATCCCATCATCATGTAAAACTATAATACACCAATACAAATATGAGGAGAAAGCCCCTAAGGCTAGGGGTGGGACTTTGTACATGTGCTATTTCTTGACTTCATCTAAAGTTTTCATGGGTTGTTTGTCAAAGAAGATTCCAACAACATTCACGAATTGACAGTTTTATAAGTGAAGATTTATTATAAGGCGGGAAGTTACTTTACATTTGTATGTGAAGTCCTAGTGACAAAAAAAATAGTTTACTGAGTGGGATAAAAAATTTCCCATAGCGGGGTTGGGGATTTAGCTCAGTGGCAGAGCGCTTGCCTAGCATGCACAAGGCCCCAGATTCGGTCCTCAGCTCTGAAAAAAAAAAATTCCCATAGGCGCTGGAGCGGTGGCTTATGGTGCTTGCCCAACAGGCTCAAGCACGCAAGTTCAAACCCCAGCACCACATATACAACAAAGTCTCAGAGCAACAAAAGCCCATGAAAAACTTAACAAAAATTCTCTCTCTCTCTCTCTCTCTCTCTACCTTTCTTTTAAAAAAAAATGCCCATAGCAAAGATGAAGAATACAAATAATAACAAATGCTGGAGGGGTTGTGGGGAGATAGGAACACTAGCACAGTGTTGGTGGAACTGCAGACTGGTCCAGCCGCTCTGGAAAGCAGCGTGGAGACTCCTTTAAGAATTAGGGTTGGATCCACCATATGAGCCAGCTATCTCTCTTCTGGGTATTTTCCCAGAGGTGTTAGAATCAGTACATTACACCGACACAGCAAAATCTATGTTCATAGCAGCTCAATTTACAATAGCTAAATTATGGAACCAACCCAGATGCCCCTCACTGGATGAAAGGATCCAAAAACTCTGAGATACACACACACACACACACACACACAATGGAGTTCTATTCAGTTATTAGAAACAATGATATTTTAGCCTTTGAAGGTAAATGGATGGCAAAGGAAGAAATCATGCTGACCAAAGTTAGCTAAACCCAGAGAGTCAAGGGCCAAATGTTCTCCCTTATTTATGGAGGTTGGAGCTAAAATCAGGCTTCTGGGAAAGGGAGAAAGACTCATGTATTAGAACCATAGAACATAAAAGCAATATGTCAATATTTATGAGACAGAGATACTGCAGAAGATATTTGAACAAGATATACTGCATGCCTTTACAAAAATGTAAATGTTTAATCCTATTGTCAAATATATCTAAAAAGAACAAGGCATGGAAGGAAGGGAGGGTAAGGGGAAATGTTGGAACTGAGTTAAGACAAGGTACATTTCAAGCTTTTATATATATGTCATTGTATATACTATTGTCACATATATAAAATAATGTCCTTCATAGGTATAAGAATCATGTCAGCATACTTGGGTATATTGAATAAATATATACCCCAGAAAGAGAGGCAAGGGACCAGGGGATGGGAAGAAGGAGCTGGGGAAGTGCTGGGGGTGGGGGCATGTTGGCTAAATTATATTTTTGTATTGTGTGCATGTATGACTACGTGACAACAAATCACATCATTATGAACAACTATAATGCACCAATTATAAAAAATACATTAATATATACTCATTACAAAAATATTTTTAAATAGGGAAAACTAAAGAAGAAAGAAAAATGCATAGAATCATACTTTTCTGAGATAACTGTAAGAAGAGAGTGATCTTTATTTCCAAGGCTAAATACAGTTAGCAGAGTATGTTATATCAGTACTACGTAGTGCTGCTATTATACAGTGAGCATTGAAAAAGTCATAAACTGATCTGAATAGAATATTTTAAATATGATATATGCTATCTAGGAAAGAGTTTGGAAAGAAAAATTGTAATCAGGGTTTTGGTTTTTTTTAAAGATAGAGGGACAGTGAGAGAGAGAGAGAGAATCAATTTTTATTTAGTTTTTCATATGGCCTTCGTTGCTCTGACACTTTTTGTTGTATATGTGGTGCTGGGGTTCGAACCCGAGTACCTGCACCTGCCAGGCAAACACCGTAACCGCTGAGCCACTGCTCCAGCCCATAATCAGGGTTTGTTTTCTTTTTTTAAGAGATGCCAAAAAGTTGTTATTTTCTGGGTAGTTTTGCTACTGAGATCTAGTTTCTAGCATTGCATTGTTTAAATCTTAAAAATAAAGAGAACAAAAAAATGATACCAAGAAGCTTACGCAAGCTTTTCAACTGAACCACTGTTAGTGCAGTAGTACTCTGGAAGGGGCTTACAGATCTCTCCACACTGGGGCAGTGTCGGTTTTTTTAACTCAAGAACAAGCTATTGCATGTATGTGTTTTTGCATTCTCAGTGCACACAGTTCTAGCTTCACCCATGGTGCTGAAGAGCTGGGCAGCACCTCTGTGACAGCCTTGTGCCACTACATCCCCCTGACCTCCCTTGTCTCCCCCCGTGCTCAAGCTTTACCTTTGTTAACCTAAAGATGCTACTTTAGGGGGAAACGTGTATATTATTTATTATCTTCAATCTTTCAATAGTAAGAAACTCAGAGACACGTATAAATAGATGATAGAAATATATTCAAGCCAGGCACAGTGGCGCACACCCGTGATCCCAGCAAATGGGAGACTGAGGCAAGAGGATCACAACTTTATGGTCAGACTGAGAAACTTGGACCCAAAATAAAAGGGCTGGGAGGGACATGTCATTGTGGTTTTGATTCAGGTTTCCCTGATTAGTGACATTGGGCATCTTCTTATATGCTTCTTGGTCATTTGTATTTCTTTTTTAATTTTATTGAGGAGTTGTGTTGTTGTACAATCATAAATGCATATGTAGTAACAATTTGATATGTCCTAATCCTAATCCAAAATCACCCTTAAGTCGCCCCACACCTCAGTCTCTTGACTCTTCTGTATTTCCCTCCTATGGTACATATAAATATTTTTATATATTTGGAGAAATGTCTATATAAGCCTTTAGTCTGTTTTTTAAATCACATTTTTAGTTTTTTCCTATTGAATTCTAGGATCTTTTTATGTATTTTGGAAATTAACTTCTTATCTGTTGTTGCCAGAGTCTGGAGAAGGGCGAAGATGGAAAATTGCTAATTAACAGGCATAAAGTTTCAGTTGTGTATGATGGAAAAGTTCCAGAGATCTGCTATGTACAATATTGTCTCTGTAATAAAAAATACTATAGTGGATACTTAAAAATAATTGAGTATAGATTTTGATTTAAGTTTTCTTACCACAGTAAATTTAAATAATATTAAAAATAACTGACATTTAAACTGGAAATAAAAAGATAATAATAATGAGGACTAGAAAATGCCATGTTCCAAACAGCTGGTATCACAAATTAGGGATGAGATACTACTCATCCATTAGTAGTCACTACCTAGCCAATACAAAAAGCAAAATTATTGTTTATGTGAAACATCTAAGATTGACCCAAAAAACACCCAGAAAACACTATGCAAAGTCCAATTAGCAAGATGGAATAAGTAAGCTACAGGAGCAAAATAGAAACACTCATTAAATTTGATACCAAAAATACACTTAAACCAGAGGGATCAGTTCCAATGTTCTACAGCACAGTGGGTAGCTATAATTCACAGCAATTTACTACATATTATATATAGCATAGAAGAGAGGAATTCAAAACACAAAGAAATGATGAATATTTAAGAAGACAGAAAAACTCATTACTTTGAATAGATCATCACACATTGTGTTCCAGGTAGCTTTTTCACCACTGTGACCATGACACAATGAGACCCGACAAGAACAATTTTAGAGAAGAAAAAGTTGGGGGCTCACAGTTTCCGAGGTCTCAGTCTACATATGGCCAACTACATTGCTCTGGGTCTAAAATGAGGCAGAACATCACCGAGGAAAGCAGTTCAGGACATAGCAATCAAGAAGCAGAGGGAGAGGGTCTGGAGCAGTGGCTCAGCGGTTTCAGCACTTGCCTGGCAAGCACGAGGACCTAGGTTCAAACCCCAGCACCACATACACAACTGAGCGTTGGAGCAACTAAGGCCATGTGAAAAACTAAATAAAGTTGTTTCTCTCTTTCTCTGTCTCTCTCACTGTCCCTCTCTCTCTCTCTCTCTCTCTCTCTCTCAGAAGAAGAAGAAGAAGAAGAAGAAGAAGAAGAAGAAGAGAGGTCTGCTCACCAGGGGAAAAATTTAAACCCCAAAGGCTTGCATCCGTGACCTACTTCTTCCAGCCACATCCTACCAGCCTGAAGTTACCTCCCAGTTAATCTCTATCAGTGGATTCATGCACTGATTAATCAGTTAAGGCTCTCAGAACCTGATCATCTCACCCCGAAGCTTTCCTGAGTTACCTCACTCATGACCTTTTGGGGGACACCTCATATCTAAACCATAACACATTGTAAACATCTATCAAATTATCAGATTGTATGCTCACACACATAAATACATACAATTTAAAAGAAGCTAGCCCAGCATGGTGGTTTGGGCCAGTAATCCCAGAGACTCAGGAGACTGAGACAAGGAGATTGCAAGTTCAAAGCCAGCCTCAGTAACTCTGTGAGACCCTGTCTCAAAATTAAAAAATTTAAAAAGGGCTGGGATGTAATTCAGTGGTAAAACACCCCTGGATTCAATCCCCACTACCAAAAAAAAATTTTTTTTATAAAAACAAAAAAAGAAGCAGGAAAGCAAAAAAGACTCATAGAAAGATGCTTCTGTCCCTCTCCGCCAAGCTGTTTAAATCCCCTGAATGAAAAGGCATATCATAGATCATCTGTTCAAACTATACAGTTTTAGTAAGACCATAAGAAAAGAAATTCCAAAACATGTAGTAATGATTATAGGCAAATCATAATCACATAAAAAGGAGAGATAACAGAGAGTGAGATGGTTTTCAAGACTCACCTTCCTCTTCTCCCTCCAATCTGTCAGTCTAAACTTGAGTGTTCCATGACTTCCTTCCCTATTTTCCATTCACATGTTAAATACTTCCAAAGGGAATGAAATAGATGTCCTTTGAATAAAACTACACTTGACAAATGAAACAGCTTAAATGGCGGTTCACAGTCACTACAGCATGATGTCAATATCTCTGCCATTTTCTCACAGAGAGGGCAGGGCATTAAGGCAGAGTTCACTTTTGTGGCTATTGTATATATATCCTCATTAAATTCCACTTTATGACTTCTGTCAGGAAACGAGCAGCAATTGTGTCCAGTTACAAATGTCATATCATTTTTTTTTTTTTTTGCATCTGATGTACTTTGGAAAGCAAAGAAAAATTCAGGACTGGAATGTGTAAGTTTGACCAAGCACTTATTCCATCATGCTCATGAGCATGAGCATCTCAATATAAATTGTTCTGGATGCTTCAAGACAGTATAGAAGGCAGAGGTTTAGGATGGCCCTTGGATTCCCACCCAACGTGTACATGTGCATTTGATTTCCTTCCCTTCAGACCCAGCACCTGGGAACACTACGGGACATCACTACTGTGACTATATGACTTTACGTGCAAAAGAGATTTTGTAGATATAATTAAGGTCACTAATCAGTTTGCTTTGACTTAATCAAAATGGAAATTAGTCTGGAAAGTCCTTTAAAACTGGGTTCAGAGGTCAGAGATCAAGGATAAAGTCAGAGATGTGAAGCAACAGAAACATTTTTCTCCTGATCTCAAAGGAGGCTTTTTGGGGGTGAGGATCACATGGCTGAGAAAAGTGGGTAGCCACTGAAAGCTGAGAATGGTCTCAGGTGATGGTCAGGCATGAAACAGGAGCTCAGGCCTGTGACTACAAGGAATTTTACTCTGCCAACAGCCTGCGTGGGCTTACAAGAGGACCTGTGCCTCGAATGACACTTGGTTTCAGCTGTAGGAGACCCTGAGCATGGGCGAGATCCATGCCTTGCCCAGATGACTGATAGGCCGTGAAAGGATACTGTGGTTGGGCACTCAGTTTGTGGTGATTTGTTCGGAATAGACAAAACTACATTTGTCAGGGTTTTCTAATTGGTGCATACCAGTGTGTCTAGATAATTCTGCTTTTATTCCCCTCCTCTCCTGTTCTGTTTATAAGTATTACCATTCTCTTTGTTGCCTATACTATCGTTATCACGTGTAAACTGGAGCTGGCTTCCAGGTTCAGAACTTTTTCACCTAGACTAATGTCTGCAGGGGAATTTGAAAGTCAAGAATATTGGAAAGTCCTTTATTGATTAGGCCTGCCCCGGTGCTGCTTGCCACTCGTCAAATGCCAGGGGGTGTTCCCCAGTTCTTACGGCAACCAAAATCATAGTCCCTCCAGGATGGAACCATCTCCCCAAGAACCACTGACGTAGCCCTGCGTAGGTGGACTCTCCTAGCCTCATTCATCTCTGCTTGTTTACCCTCTCTGGGCACTCTGCTCTCATTCTGTGACTACATTGAATATTTTCCGGTCTCCAAGCCAAGACTCATTTCACTTCCTCCGCTATGAATTCTTCTCCATACCCCTCAATTTCAACCCCTTCTTCCCCATACACATAGGCACCATTAACTTTAAAATACCCATCAAGCCATGTCTTCTTAAAGTCTCAAAACTTCATCTCCCTTATTCACACACACACTAACAATTTCTTTATATATATTCTTTCTTTATATATATCAACTTCTTTACTATATTCTGTACTTTCAATTATATTGGTACATTTGATAGTATGGTTTTTGTGTGCTTTTCTTATCTCTCCCGTTACCTTTCAAATGGAGCCCCCCCCGTGTCAATAAATGTTTAAAAATTAATATTACATAAAAAGTATAAGCCACATGCTCTTATTTTTATCACTTATTCAAATACACAAATTTTGGAAGCTCTTTCCATTGAGCAAATTCAATATTCCTTCACACTTCAAGGATGGCATTTGAAGATTAGCTTCCTCTGCCATAAATCCCCTCATTCTTTCTTATAAGTCAGAGGAAAGTATATGTAGTCTCTGTCCTCAATTCCTCTTCTCGATGGAGGGCGTAGAAACATTTGGAAACAGACCACTCTCCAGTCAAGTTACCCTGAAGTTGAAGTTGTTTTATTTTTGTTTTTTTTTTACCAAGAAATTTAGTTATTGTATAATCAAAAATGCATCCAAAGTAACAATACGATATGCATATATTCTTAAATCAGATTTACCCCCTGGATCCTTCCCTGTTTTCCCTCCCTTTCTTGTCCTGCACTTGTCCCCTCCCACCCCTGTATCTATGGTTGCCCTAGATTATGTGTTGCTACCACTTTGCTGGTTCTAATACATGAGGTTGACTGCCTGTCACACAGGCCTGGGTCTAGCTTCAGCCTCCACAAATGAGTGAAAACATTCTTCCCTTGACTCTCTGGGTTTGGCTAACTTCACTCAGCATGATTTCTTGAAGTTGTTTTTAAGCAATTCCATAGAACTCACTTGGTAATGTGATAACAGCCCACAGTAATGGTTGGGCACACCCTCATCCCAGGAGATCATTCAGTATAAGGAACTACAGCAACATTTTCTTACCAGTCTGGAATGATTCACAGTGGCCATGAGCCAATAGTTAGGGTCACTAAAGTGTAGAAGCCTCTGCCATTCGTTGCTTCATACATTAAATAACAGTCAGCTAAAGAGCTGTCATTGCTTGTGGTCTGTCTCCTGTTCCTCACTCAAGTCCTCTGATTTAACAAATCCCACTTGACTATCAGGCTCTGACACCAGTATTTTTTTTAAAGAGAGAATGACAGAGAGAGAGAGAGAGAGAGAGAGAATCAATTTTTATTGAGTTTTTCACATGGTTTTCGTTGCTCTGACAGTTGTGTACACGGGTGCTGGGGTTTGAACCTGTGTTCTTGCGCATGCCAGGCAAGCGCTGTATCTGCCGAGCCACTGCTCCAACCCTAACATCAATATTTTTAACACTCATTAAGCAGGATGGATGGAGAGAACTGTAGTTTTTATAATGATGGAGCTTTACACACATGAGAATTTAACCAAGAATTAATGGGAAAAAGTTACATGAAGTCCTCACCTCATACAAAATATCAAAATAATTTCCAGATGAATAAAAAATGAATCCCAAACACCAAATAATAAAAATGTAAGACAGTTTCCAAGTTTTAAATGGTGAAATGCTCTATAAACAAAGAAATTACGTACGTGATAAATGATCACATCAAAAGATAGGTGTAACACTGAAAAATGTGATACCTCACATTTTTCAAACAAATCACAAACAGAAAATTAAAGTAAACAATCTAAGAAATGATTATGATGCATGATGATCCACTTAATATTTTGCCTTGCATAAATCAATAAGAAAAACATCAAACCCCAGTATAAACTTGAATACAATCTGTGTGAGTCAACTTTCCAAATACCTGAGAGAATTCACTCATTGATGGAAAAGGCTTCTTTCAGTTCAGTTTTGGAGGTTTTATTCCATGGATTTGCCCTGTTGTTTTGGGGTCTGTAGTGAGGCAGCACACTGTGGCAGGGAGCACGTCACCTTTCACCTCATGGCCAAGGATGAAAGAGAGACAGGAAAGGTTTGAAGTCCCACTCCCAAGGACCAGAAGATCTCCTCTTTAAGAGCCTCCACCTCCTTAAGTTTCCACAATCTTGCAATGGCACAAAGCCAAGGACCCAAATGACCCACTCTTAGATACATAGGACTTTCGGGTATGTTCCAGATCAAACTATAGCAAAAGACAATACAAATAAATATGAATGAATACTAGACTTAAGAATCTACCATTCTCTATAAAAACCAAAGAAACACAAAGGTAATTTTCATCTTATGACAACCTATAATATGATATGGCAAAAGATTAAGTAACAATAATATTGAATATTCAAAGTGTTGCAGAACCAAACACCTGTGTTCTGAAAGTGAAAATTGTTAACTACCTTTCTCTAAAAGCAATTTGTCATTATTTTTTAGAAGCTTCAACACATCAACCACTTTGGCCCAATAATTCCATTCCTGGAAATATATTCTCAAAAATATTAAAACATAGTAAAATGATGGTGTAATTTATATAAAAAGTACATGTACAGCTATTATCTCAAAGGTATTATATGTGGTATGTAAATCTAACAGGAAATATGACAAAATATTAACTATAACAGTTACCAAAACAAAATACCTGATGTTGAGTATTTTATAAAGTAAAGAGGTTTGTTCGGCTCACAGTTTTAGGGGTTGAAAAGTCCAAGATCAGATGGCCCAATCAAGTCATCCTCTCATGAGAACTATTTCACTGTATCGTAACATGGTAGATGATATCACATGGCCAGATCCCATAAGAGAAAAACCACATGTCCAGAGAGGAAGCCTGACTGTGAAGAAGTCAGGCTCACATTTTATGACAACCTGCTCTTGTTGGAAACTAACCCTCTCCTGCCAGAACTATGTTAATTCCTTCCAAGGGTGGTTCCCTCATGGAATCACCTCCTACCAGGCCCTTTGCTTCAAGGTAACCACCTCTCTATACATCACGTTGGAGACCGAGCTTCGCTCATGAGACTCTGGAGTTCCTGGAACTATTTTAATTTTTTTTTAGGAGAGAGGGACAGTGAGAGAGAGAAGAAAAAAGAAACAATTTTTTAAATTTAGTTTTTCATGTGGCCTTCATTGCACCAAGACTTTATTGTATTCGTGGAGCTGGGGTTTGAACTTGCAGACTTGAGCATGCTGGGCAAGCACCATAACCCATAATTGTTGAGCCACAGCTCCAGCCCTCATGGAACTGTTTTGCTGTCTTTATTTTCCAAGTTTTCTATAAGAACTGGTAAATAATTATAGTTAGAATATCCCAAGTGCAATCACTACAGATTAAAGTTCCTGTGCCCAAGGAACTCCCAGTCCAACACAGGAAGGCAACACCCTTCAGGAAATTGTCCATTAACAGGTGTACTGAGCATAATAATGTGCCCTCACCTGAGAGCCCTCAGACTACACCCAGATGGAAAGATTAGAAAGACCAATGTTGGTTCTTGTAAAATATCACAGATTTAGATGTTCAGAGTTTTGATGCTCTCAAGGACATCCTTCTGTTCAACAAAATAGTAAATCTACATTTTGAGAAAAACATATGTGGTATTTTTCTAATTAGACAGGATTTCCCTAAATCAAAGGGAACTCATTTTCCTTTGGAATAAAATATCTAGCTTAGTAAACAACTTTTTCCTAATATTTCTTAAAGTAACAAATCTCACCACACAAGCACCAAGCAGGCAAGTGTGCCCAGAGACCATATAAATGCGCCAGGAGAGGGGAGGGAGTTTGCAGGGTACAGAGAGAGGGGAGTCAGGAGCACAGGAGCCTTACAGTCAGGCAGAATGATTACTACTCATCTTATGTGTATTTAGAATTCATTTCACAGTTGTAAGTGAGAGAATAACAGAATCCAATTTGTATTCTAGAATGAGCATTCTGTTGGCTGATTAGAGGATTCACAAACAGAAAGCTCTGCAGGTTGGAAGGTGAGGTCAAAGTTGTGTGTTGACAATTTATACAGGTCACTTTGTAAAATGATATGAAGGACCTTTTGGATGTGATCAGTTAGAGAAAGAATGTGGGATCTTGGGTGACACTGAGTGTTCTGGCATGGGTAACAACATAACCCCTATATCCAAAATTCTAACATTGACCTTCCCCACCAAGTGATGGCATGGCTAGTCCATCAATGGAGGAACGGATAAAGAAAAGGTGGTATGTGTACACAGTGGAGTTTACTCAGTCATGAAAAAGATCAAAATTATATCATTTGCAGGAAAATAGATGGTACTAGAGAGTGTTATGTTAAGCAAAATAAGCCAAACTCAAAAAGTCAATGGTTTTATGTTTTCTCTCATATGTGGAAGCTAGAGAGGAAAAAGGAATAGAAAGGGACCATATCTCGTGAATATTGAAGGTAGATTAGTAGAGTACAAGGAAAGAGACCAGGGTAAGGGAAGGTGGAAGAGAAAGGAGATACTGGGGAATTATTGGCCAAATTATGTTATCTTATTGTGTGCTTGTATAAATATATAACAATGAATCATACTTTGTATAATTAAAATGCACCAATTAAAAATATGGAAAGAAACACGGTAGCACAGCACCATAAAGACATTTGTTCAGGTCACTACTGGTTCAAAATGAAAAAACACTACCCAACTAAGACTTAGAAAATTGATCTGGGGTGAACAAATATTTCCAAAATAAAGTTGGACACATTTTCCGAAAGAATTATCTAATTTAGAAAGCTAACTTTATTTGTACTGGTAGAAAGCCAGAAAGCATTAGGCTCCAGGACGTGAACCATCCGCATCCCTGAGCAGAGTTCCTCCTAACCTGCAAAGAGTCAGGGACTTGCCTGATGACGAGATAAGACGTTTTCGTGTATCAGGAGATTCGTACAGCTCGCACCTGGGTCAGCCACAGCATGTCTTGCTGATACACTGTTAGGGAAATGGACTTTCAGACGCTCCTGACTGGGAGTCACCCAAAGCATCATATGCACTGGGCTGTCTGGATTTGAGTCCATCTATTCCGGTTCCTAGCCCATAAGCTTCTGGAAGCCCGACCATTAGCCAAGGATGGAAACCACGTCAATCTTTAAGTTGACATCTAATGAAACAGGAGAGCTGCAGTCTGCACTAGGAGACTCAACCTCCTGGGCAGCACTGAAGCAACTGTACTTTTGGTTTTGCATAATTCTTTTCAAGTCTTTGCACTCAGTTCCAATTTACGAACCATCTCAGTCATCCAGATCTTATACTTCGTTTTAGGAAGGAATTAGTATGTGAATCCACTGAAGAACTTCTTTGCATATTCATGACCTGCACGCATTCTGTAACCTTTCTTTTGATCAAGTTGATGTCTGGCAAATCTCTCTTTCCTCATTTGAGTCATTAATTTATTGTCTTTGAATAACGGGCTAGTTCTTTCATCAGATAGCCGGTGAGTTTTATGAACGTGAACTGGTTAATATTATGAGCACTACCCAAAGTGGTGATATATTAAAAGACTGTTATCTGATGCATTTTTTTCTAACCTGCTTTCTTAATTTCCCACCCCAGTGAACCCTAATGATAAAGGAAAACAAGATAGAATACGAATATATTTATAGGAAAACCAAAGTAGTAGTGAACATTCTAGAAAGTTGCCTACTAGCTCCTTTCATTCTGCCAATCAAGAGAAATAAATAAAGAGGAGATTGGTCCCATGAAAACAGATTTAACCATTCTTAAACGAATGAGGCACACTGTGCACCATACTAACCGAGCACACATTTAGATTTTAAAATCTCTGATAAATATAAGCATCCACCAAGGTTCACCACTCCAAAGAGGCCTCCGTGGGGCTCATAGACTAAACATTTAATTTCCTTCCCAACAGCTGTGGAGAAAGTCTAATAAAAGATTATATCAGACTCTGTGAAGTAATAGAGAAATAATAGAGGAAGTCACATCCTCCTAACCTCTCCCATAATAAAAGTCTGCTTTTTATTTATTTTTTTTTTCCCTTCTGCAAAGACCAAACTAGCATAACTGCATTTGGGTTATCAACAACTTGATGGGCTAATCTCAAAAGTGGAAAAAGCATTGCCCTTCTGGAGAAAAACAGCTATTCAATTGAAGTGAAGTATTTACAAGTTGGCTTGGCTTAAGGTAGCTAATTTAAATGGAAACAAAATCCTAAATGTCAGATAAGGTATATTGAGAAAAAACCAACTAAGGAAGGTAATCAAAAGTTATCAAGACAAAGGCATAACTAATTAATGTCATTGAGCAATTTCAAGAAAATCTGTCTTCCTCCCTGCATTTCATTCTTTGGCCCAGGCCAGTAGAGGGATAAAGGTAAAGATGTGACTGCTTACAACCATAAGTATAGTTTCAAAAGATGCATTTCAAACTTCCTGTGTCAGTCAGCTGTTTGTCACTCTGACCAAAATACCTGAAAAGAACAGCTTAGAGGAGGAAAAGCTAATTTTGGTTCATGGCTTCCGAGGCCTACTCCATGATTGGCTCACGGCGTTGCTCTGGGCCTGAGATGAGACAGAACATCATGGTGGAAAGTCAGGGCGTAGTAAAGTTTCTTGGCTCACAGCAGCTAGGAAGCAGAGAGAGAAAGGATCCAAGACAAGTAGGTCACATCCCCAGTGTCCTACTTCCTCTAGCTATGCCCACCTGCCTATAGTTATCACACAACACTCTATTCAAATTAATAATCCATCAAATGGATCGAGCCACTGATGAGGTTATAGCTCTCATAATCCAATATTTTCACCTCTGAACATCGCTGCATTACCTAACACAGGAACTGTTTAGATGACATTTTTAAATCCAAACCATAACATCTCCATAGCACTACTTGATCCAAACCACTCTTTCAACTTATGTCTCCATTGGACAACCTAAATTTGAAACTGATCATGGGTAAAATCAAAATAGCCACAAGAAGCCAAGGCCAAAGCAGATGCAGTCAGTTTCAAATTGAAGAAAAATCCCCTGGATAAAGCCTTTAGTATAGCCGTCTGTGTTAGTCATTTTCTGTTACCATGATAAAAACCTAAGATAATCAAGTTGTAAAGAGAAGAGGTTTTTTTGGCTCATAGTTTTAGAGGTTTCAGTCGATGATCAGTTGGTCCCTTGCTTTTGGGCCTGAGGTGAGGCAGCACAGCATGGAAGGTAGTGTGTGGTACAGCAAAATCCCTTGCACCATGACCAGAAATCAAGAAAGAGAAAGAAAAAAACCAGGACTCCACAATTCCCCTTCCAGGTCCTAATTCCAATAACCTAAAACCTCCTTCCAGGCCTCACCCCTGAAAGCTACCACCACCTTCTAATAGCCTTCTAATTAACATATGGGCCCACAACAGTGGGGAGGACACAGTTCAGATCCAAACCATAGCACCATCCCTGTCTCTAAACCACTTTTCCACCAAGGCCAGCTCCTGTGAATTTGCAAAGGATGACAGCCCTAAGAGCAGGGTCTGAATAACTTATAATTCAATTCTTTCTGTCAACACCTAAAATATGTTGTTACACAACTACAGGGACTTGACTGATGAGCACAAAAAAAAAATGTTTAACACCATTTACTTCTGATTGTTATTTTTTTTTTCAGTGTATATAAACTTTGTTATCCAGGGGTAATGCCACAACATGGATGACCACCTTGGGTTTTACCTGTTGCAGTTTCCCCCTCTGATTGTTATTTTTGTTCTTCAATATATCATAAATTTTTGTGTATGACAGATATTAAACTATTTAAATAAGGGAATCACTTCAGTATCTTTCAGTTGGATTCATGTGGGAATTTGCAGTGGTAAATGTAAAGTTTATGAGGAACTATAGAAAACAGAAGAATTAAGACTTAAGTGAGAGAAGTCAGTGAGAATATAAAATATTGTTGCTTTGGGTAGCAAATATCCTCAACATGAACAGTCATGCACCACAGAGGGATGTTTTGAATGACAATGGACTATATATACAACAGTGGTCCCAAATTATAATAAGACTGAAAACTTCCTGTCACCTAGTGTTTTTACTATACCTTTTCTGTTTTAAAAGGCTTAAATGCACAAATACTTAACATTGTGTTGTAATTGCATACTATATTCAGTATAGGTGCTTGCTCTGCAGATTTGTAGCCTTGGAGCAATAGCATACATAACATAGTTTAAGTGTGTGGTAGGACTTTGATCCATAATCCAGTTGTACTTGAGCAGTGGGATGGGTTGCTGAGAGACAATTGAAAAAGGAAAAAAGAAAAGACCACCAGAGACAGCATGCGAGACATAGGTTTTATTGGAATGTAGTTACTATCAGTTCATCGGTGGCCATCAGGATGGGCAGCACTCTATTGTGTTACTAAGGAGGGAGGGGATTTTATAGCTTAAGTTACGTAAAAATTGATCTTCCTAGTCACATTTTGTTTCCCATTTAGCAGGGGTTACTTTTACCTCTATCATGGATTTTTAGAAGTAATTGAAAACATCCATTAAAGTACTTAGCAAAGACTTTGACACATGTTAGTTCCCCACTTTATCATTATTATTATCAACTGGATCCAAAGGACATAATGGGGTAGTAAATTCTCAGGCCCCAGAACACACACCGTGTCTGGCCTTGTTTGGTGTCACTGTTTTGGTTTCAGGGTCACGATGGTTATGCAATGAGTGAGTGGATCAGTGAGGTCCTCAGAGACCATAACACATAGGTTTCCTCCCAATGTGAGTAATGGCAGCCATTTGTATTAAGTAGTGTGTTCCATTCCCCTTCGCTTTCACATTAAATAATTCACCTTGTTGTTCAAGGAAACATGAGCTTTCTTCTGCAAGAAAAAGCAAAGGTAAATCTGAAACCAAGTGAACACAAAAACTGGAAGGCTTCAAGGACTGAGTGCCTGGGGAGGCTGATAATTGGAAGGTTATTTGATCTCCAGCTCCACGCTCCCTTGCCTCTTACTTAGTACCCTTCACAGGCTGGTGGCTTGGACAACCAGCATTTGCAGTTTCCTCAGGGATCAGAGCTGATACAAAGAAGTACATTTAGAGGTGAATCAAACTTCAGCTCCCAATTTCTTAAAATACTGCACAAGGGTACAAATTCAGGGATGACATTGCCTGAAATAAATATCATGATTTTTATTTCCCCGTGATCTACTATAGTTCTTGTCATTGTACACTTGCTACAGCATTGAAAATAATGCTGGGCTCATCTTGATGATCAGAGACGAGACCCTGCTTGCTGTGGACTGAATTGTGTCCCTCCAAATTTCATATGTGGAAGCCATGCACTCCCATGTGATTGCGTTGGAAATAGGGCCTTTAAGGAGGTGATTAACTTCGCTGAGGTCATAAAGGTAGAGCCCAGATCCCATGAACTGGTGCCCTTTTAAGAAAAAAAAAAAAAAAAAGACACAAACCACTCTCTGTCCACTACATGAGCACACAGTAAACAGTTGGCCATCTGCAAATCAGGAACAGAACCTGGCTATGCTGGCACCTAACCTCAGACTTTCAGTCTCCAGCACCTTGAGCAATAAGTTTCTGGCATTTAACGCCCTCATCGGTGTCTTTATTAGGGCCACTCACACTGACTCTGACACTGCTTCAAGTAAAAAGGGCTCCTGGGTGGAAGAGGATGCAGGAGCCTGCTCCTCCCTGGACATGACTCAGGGCTCATGGCCTTCTCTATGCTGACAGAAAATACACATATGTGTTCACATATGAGTCTACCCAGATACTCATACACACATGCACATACACACATACACATGCACACATGTAGACATTCTTTGGAACAATCTTGGCTAATATATTGTTGCTCTTTAAGAGCAGAAACCAACGAACTTTAATAGATGCGATAATAAAGGTTGTATATGCAGAAAATTCTTTAGATTTTTGTTTCAGCATGGCAGAATATATTCAAAATTAAGAAACTAGAAAAGGTCACTGTAGAGTTTATTGGTTTAAATGTATTTAATGGAGAGAGAAAGAAATTTTAATAGAATGCATGTCTTCTAGATGCTTATTATCCAGATGACTTTCCTATAGAAAGTTTCCTAATATTGAACATTATCTTTTTTTCAAAATTATATGATTACAAGTATATTCAGCAAAACATATTCTATATAAGATGATATTAGTTATATGCATTATTGTTAGGAATGTAGCTAGTACTTCATGTGTACTTACATAGACCATTTTAATCTTCATTGCGTTTAGATAATGTTATATTTACTTATATTGCAGGTGAAAATAATATTAAAATGTATGAATGCAGGCAAATTTCACACAGCAGGTCAGTGGGCTTCTTCATCCAGTCTGTAGTATAAGCTGCTTTTACATTCAGATATCACTTTAAATAATTCGTGATGGCTATCATTTCCAGAACACAATTAATGCATTATTCCATTGTTGTCAATTTTCCCCTTGATTCAGAAGAAAATGAACTAGAAACTTCAAGGCTTAACTTTTAGGCCAGAAACTGACATTCTTCCCTTCCACATTTCCAGTACTTAGCAATCCTCTTCACTGTTAGGTTTTGGTGACTAATTAAAGCAATTAGTACCACCTCTGCTGTCTTATATTTCACAACACACTTGACATGGTGGTAATTAAACAGATTATCAACATAATCTATCTACATTAGTGATGATTCTCTTTTCCAATAAACTTTTCTAATTCTAGCAAAACAAATTTCCACTCGGTTTGAATGTCTAATCTTTTTTTATCAAGGAAAGTTGAGGCACTCTATTACAGCTTGATTAAAAGACAAAGACAAGATTTTTCAGAGACAAGAATGTTTAGATGTCAACCTTTTAATTGTTTGGTCTACTGATTCTTGGATGACAAATATCTAAGACAAGATTTCTCAGCCAGGATGCCCATTGGAGTCACCTGGGAAAATGTTTTAAGCCCCTGATGCCAAAGCTCCTCTTATCAGCCAATTACATTTTGTTAATCCACTAAGAGCAAAAATACCATATTAATAAAGAATAGTCCTCTAACTATTTACAGTTCTAGAAAATGCATATTTCCCACCCTGGCTCACTTAAAAATCCACTTATTTTGCCATTTTCCTCTAATTTTTCGAGCAGAGTATGGCCATTTGCATAACAGATCTAATTATTTTTACATACTCTATTTTATTTTATTAATGATTCTTTTTTTAATTTTTTTTTATTTTTGAACAACCATACAAGTTTTTAACAAAATAATATAAAATGTGTATAGATTCTGAATATTACAATTACCCCCAGGAGTGCCCCCCCCAATTACCCACCCTTATCCCTCCCTTCCCCTTCCCACAATATCTCTAAAAAAGTATTAGGTTGTATAACATTAATCCTTATCTGGATTTAACACATGATAATAGACCAACTTTCTCACTGGACAGGGTCTAGTCCCCACCTCCACAGATGAGTGGAGACAATCCACCATTAGTTCTCTGGGTTAAGCTGATTTTACTCAGCATAATTTCTTCCATAGCCATCCATTTACCTTCAAAGGCTGCAATATCATTGTTTCTAATTGCTGTGTAAAATTCCATGGTATAAATGTACCACAGTTTTTGGATCCATTCATCCAGTGAGGGACATTTGGGTTGTTTCCATAGCCTACCAATAGTAAATTGAGCAGCTATGAACATAGATATTGCTGTGTCACTATAATGTGCTGACTCTAAATCCCCTGGAAAGGTACCCAGGAGTGGAATAGCAGGGTCGTATGGTGGGCTCATCCCTAGTTTTTTGAGGATTCTCCACACTGCTTTCCAGAGGGACTGTATCAGTCTGCAGCTCCACCAACAGTGTGTTAGTGTGCCTATCTCCCCACAGCCCCTCCAGCATCTATTATTATTTTCTTCGTCTTTGCCATCTGACTGGTGTAAGGTAATATCTTAATGTGATTTTCATTTGCATTTCTCTGATTACTAGAGATTTAGAGCACTTTCTCATGTATTCATTGGCTTGGTCAATGTCCTCTGTTGAGAAGTTTCTATTTAGCTCTTTGGCCCATTTATTAATTGGGCTGTTAGTGTTTTTGTAGTTGAGATTTTTAAGGATTTTTTTCAGATCTAATATTGCAGTGACATACCCTGTTATTTTATCCACCTGTCTCTTACAGGAAGCCAAATGAAGACAGACTTCAGAATGACGAGGCTGCTTGGCATAGAATCTACTGCTTATATACCTGCTAGAAGATTCTGACTCAGAGCTGACATGAAAATGTGACCCTTGCTCATCAGGGCCCTGGGGGAATAAAAAGAATAAGAATAGCTGTAAACTATTGGAATATGGTATGGGAAAAATAAAAACTTATTTTAAATCCAAGTTCATAACCATGCAAATAAATGTCCCAACTTTCAGTAGAAGTTAAGAGGCCAGAATCCACGGATGCCCTACCTTCATCTTACCAACTACTTTGAACAATTCTAGCATAGTAATTAGAGAGTGAGTGGGCATGAATTTTAACCTTCTGGTTTAACTATGTTATATAAAGTAATTAAGCTAACTTGCCTTGATCTCCCCATTAACCAATTGGCTATAATAATAACACATATGCCATAAGGAAGGAAGGAAGATTAAATAAAATTGCCTTATTTCCAGAATCAATTGGAACTATTATCATGTTTCTGAACTACACTTGGAATATCAGTTTCAAAACCAGCACCCACTGTTCGGTCATTATCAAATTTATCCTACCAGTTCAGAAATATATTGAAATACAGCAACAAAGCCAAACTTCCTGGCTCTTGTTTTCTGTGTCATAACCCAGTTGAACACAATGAGGGATCTTAGAATCTGAAAATGCAGGAATGCTCTTATTATGGTTTTGGATCCCTAATGTCCCCCCGAAAGCTTGCATAATAGGCAACGCAGGAATGTTCAGAAGTAAGATGATTAAATTATGAGAGCTATGACCTCATCAGTAGATTACTTCATTTGATGGACTAATAATCTGAATGGACTACTGGGTGGTAACTGTAGGTAGTGGGGTGTGACTGGAGGAAGTAAGTCACTGGGGACAAACCCTTGGACTAGGTCCTTGCTCCTGCACCACACTCTCTCTCTCTCTCTCTCTCTCTCTCTCTCTCTCTCTCCTTCCCCCACTCCTTCCTGGCTGTAACGCAGCTTTTCTCTGACACACCCTTCTGCCCAGACCTCTTTCCTTGGGCCTACAGCAATTGAGTTGGCCAACCATGGACTTCCTCCTCTAAGTTGTTCTTTCCAGGTACTGTGGTCACAATGACAAAAAGCTGACCAATGTAACTCCAAAGTTTTCATTATCTCATTCAAGACATTTCCTCTATTTTCAGAATGATCTTTATTGGAAACATTTTCTTTTGCACTTTACAACTGCTGCTATTAACTGGACTCTTCATTCATCAACGAAGGTTAAATGCACACCATGAAACACCAGGTATGCTGGGCGCAAAGCCGCTGCACACAGGGCGTTTGGCCATTAATCTTTTAGGTTTCAGGGCATTTCTTTTAGTTTTAATGCCCTCTAAGTAACTTAAATTGAATGCATTAATCAAACTTATTGGACATAGGTATAATTTAATAGTACAAGAAATGTTCTTCAATTTGAGGTTCTTTTCATATCAAAGGAAAAAGTTCAGATTCTCATTAATAGTTATGCACAAAATACAAAGAAAACACTTCTGAATATTTCCCCTATAATTACATGTTATTTATTTATGGAGAGAGTTGATCATTAATTTATCTTTTCATTTCATTGTTTTTCAAATAAACCAGCACAATTCTTATCTTTGAAAAAAGTTGGTTTTTGTTTTGCTTCTCTACCAAAGCTTGCAAACTATTAATTCCAACATTAACTCCAATGTCTCTCTAAAACACCTGTTTTTACTATACTTGATAAAAATCACTGGAGCCCAGCCCCACTGAGCGGCTCAGTCAGAAACTATAAGCAACAAATAGTGCCCCACCCTAAGATTAACTTCTAGTGCCCACTCACAATCATTTTCCGTAGGATTTTTCTGTTGAGTTTGTTCAACTCATAATCTTACTGATTCTAGTAGATGTTTTATAAGAATAAGCAATTTTACAGGGAAATAAAATTGATCAAGTTATATTGTTATATTGTACACATGCACAAATACATAACAAATTCTACTAACATGTATAATTATAATTCACCAATAAAATGAGTAAGTGAAGGAATAAGCAATTTAAATGAACCATAATTATGAACCCTCTTGTGAAGATCATTTCACTTCATGTAATACTAAAATATTTTCTTGGACAATTAGTTTTTGCTTTTATTTCTTTTAATATTTTCTAGAGCAACACTGTGTGAAAGTACTTTTATTTTATCTATTTATAAGTGAAAAAAAATCTATTATCTTAATTCCTCCTTGGCAAATTGCAAAACTCACTACAGACATCTATGCATTCATGACATGGCTTATAAAATAGAAAACTACCAGAAACTTTGAGGTCCTGTTTGTGCACTTTTCTGAGCTTGTGCACCTGTCAAGAGGTGATCACTAACCTGCATTTTCTTTCTTTGTCCCTCCCTTATTTTTCTTTTAGTTTACCACATGAGGGTATACCTACAGATAATAGACAATTGAATTTTGATTGAGCATTCTAAAAGATAGAATCATATGTGTATATTCTGTGACTTTTTTAAGTCATTGTTTTCAAGGATCATTGATGATATATATAAAAGAAGCTCATTCATTTTTACTGCTATATAGTATTTCCATCTGTGAATATATCATAAACAATCCATTCAATTATCAAAAGACATTTGGATTGCTCACAATTACTTGCTAGTACAATTACATCATTAACAGTCTTGTTCAGGGCTCCTAGAATATGTGTACAAAACTTTTGGGGGGTTTTATACCTAGGGATGAAATTACTGGCTGCAGAATATGCATATATCCAACATTTTAAGATAAGAACAAATTGTTTTCCCCAGTGTCTGTACCAATGCAGACTCCTATCAGGAACGCTTCCATTGCTCCACATGCATGTTAGCAGTTAGGGTATTCAGAATTTTTTTATTTTTACCAATATGATTTTAAATATAATTGGTGTCTTCCTTCTATTTTGGAAAATTCCTACTCCTTATCCTTTGAAGTGTGTGTGTGTGTGTGTGTGTGTGTGCATGTGTTGTACATGTATACACAAATCCTTCTGGGTTTGTCTGAACCTACTTATCCACTTTTACCTGGACAGTTCATATCTGCAGGATCTGAATTCTGGTTAGCATTTTAAAAAAACAAATTAGGGACTGCAGCAGTGATTCAGTGGTTCAAGCACTTGCCTGGCACATGTGAAGACCCGGGTTCAAACCCCAGCAACACATATACAACTAAGTGTCAGCGAAAGAGAAAGAAAATCCAGATGAAAACATAAATCAAAATTTTTTTCTCTCTCTCTCTCTAAACAAAAAGACACAAAAATAAATTAATAAATGTTTGTTTACAGAAAGATTTACAGAAAGGGTAAATGCATCCACTCCTTTATTTTAAATGTACTATACTGTTTCCCTCCAAGAACCCATAGTCTGGCTAGATCAATGAGTAAACATAAGCTAAAATGTAAGGAATCAAGTGAGGAAGGGAGGAATTCACAAAGGAAGAAGAGCACATGTAAACTGGAGGAGTCAAGAAAGGCTCTCATGACATATTTTTGTGAAAGCATGAGGAGGACAATTTCTTATTTTAAAATAATAAATTAATTTTAGTCAAATGATATTGACACAAAAATTAAACCTATTTATATGGTACTGTGTGACATTGTCATCGATGTATATGTACATTACGTAATGTTCAAATCAGGATAACCATCTCTATCTACTCCAACATTTATCATTTCTTTGTGTTTAAAAAAAATCCCAAATCCTTTCTCCTAGCTTTTTGAAAGTTACAGTACATTATTGCTACCTAGTTATCCTACTGTGCAATAGCACTTTTTGCATCTATCTAATGCTAACTTAGTGCCCATTGATCAACTCTTCCCTATTCTCCTCCTGCAGCTATCCCCAGCCTTTGCTAATTATCATTTTACCCTCAACTTGCATGAGACCAATCTTTCTAGATTCAACATAAGAGTAGGACGTGTGGTATTTGTCTTTCAGTGCCCGGCTTCTTTCACTTAGCACAACATCCTCCAATGCTATCAGTGTTGCCCCATATGAAAAAAGGATTGCATTCTTTTAACTATTATTTTTAATGGTAATTGTGTTCTCATTATGCAAATGAAAGGACAACAGTCTTGAAATTCGAATTTGCGCTTATAAACTGAACTACAGAAAAGCAAACTAGAGAGACCATTTTCTTAAATGTGGAGATTTCACGTTTCCCTTAGAGAAGGCTACATTTGTCAAGAATTTGAAATAAATGCCATCAACAAATCAGAATTTGGTGTGAGATTCCTCATGCTTCTCTTTTCTAAAGCTGGTTTTTTGCAAACTGGTGATTTTCTTAAGAAAACCATCAAACATGCTTATAGTGCTTTTGCAATGAGGATGTAATGAAGAAGCATTCAAAGGCCATCATCAGGTTCTTAGGAGGAAACACTGGAAAGATCTTTCAAGATCAAGTTTTATTTTCCAGCAAGTTCTGTTTTATGTAGCATTTTGAAGGAGGATTGGACCATTCCTGGATCTATACAGACTGTGTGATTACTTATGAAAGCCAGAAATTTAAACTAGTCCTCATAAATTTATTAAATAAGCTATTTTAATAATTACATATCATACCCACTTAAAGTAGAACTGAGCTTCTCTGATATTTCTAAAGGTTTATTTTGCTTATTCTATCTGTGACACTGGAGGAAGATACATGTCAATAAGTTCATCATATGAGAAAATTTATATTTAGACTGGTGTCCTGTCAAATCCAGATTCTCTGTTTTTTAAAAAAAAATCTTTGAAGGGAGAATTTTTTCAGTTCTACTGGGATCTAATCAACATTAAAAAAATAATCAATCATACATAATGTTATATGCATGAGCTTGGACATATTCATCATCTGTGATAATACAATCAAGGCACAAAATATATCAATCACCTATAAAAATGCCTACTTGTTCTTCTGTGCTTTTGTTTGTGGTAAGGACATTTAACATGAATTTTCTCTTAACATATTTTAGGGTGGATAATATCGTATTATTAACTAGACAGTATGTGGTAGAGCAGATCCCTAAAACTAATTTGCTTTTATACTGAAATTTCCTACCCACTAAACAATTACCCATTTTCTCCTCCCCCAATCTCCTAGATACTTTCATGTTACTCTCTGCGTCTATGACTTTGACTATTCTACATATTTCATGTAAGTAGAACCCTTCATTGTTTGTTCTTCTAAAACTGGCTTATTTCACTCAACACAGTGTCTTCCAGGTCTGTTCAAGTTATTGTAAATGGCAGGATTTCCTTCTTTTGCAAGCCTGAATAATATTCCACTGTATGTGTATTCCACATGTTCCAACCCCATTCAGAGTGTCCTTGACCTACTTCATAACCAAGGCCAACAAATAGCTTTCATAGAAAATCTATACCTAGATTAATATTAATATCTAGATATTTACTCATTCATACATTCATTGAGTCAATGAGTACTCCCAAAGTTCCAGTTAGTGCCAAACTCCTGTACTAGCTTTCCAGAACACATGACAAACAAGAGAAAATTCTTAGTAAGTAAATCAGAGAATGACGAGTACCATGATTGTTATTACATGGAGTTGACGGGAGCATAGAAAAAGGGCCAAAGTTGCCCTGGAGCAGGAAGGAGGTGTCCCAGAGCTGGCTCCCTGCAGCTGCAGTCTGTATGCTATTTATTTTCTTATCTTCAAGAACCACCTATCATAAGCTTATATGGTGGAGAGGAAAAGAAAATGGAATTAAGCAAGAAGACAGAATGGAGCAGGCTGACAGAGAAGAAAAATGTAAAGGAAATAAAACTCTTGTGAAATTAAAATTGCATAGGAAATTGTAAAGAACCCAATTGCCACTGCCAAAAGTTAGATCAGTAATATGGAATTCAGGTTGAATGAAAAGAAAAAGAGCAAAGATATCAAAGCGATCAGAGAGATCCTAGATATGAAGGAAAAATAATGGAAGCCCTTGCAGGATTAACTGGAATCCTTCCTTGCAGAAGACTCTTTGGGAAAGAATGTTCAATGATAGAATAAAATGTTGACCTAAGAGAAGACCTTAGGTTCAGTCTGAGCTAAGCAAAATTAATACCCATATATCATAATTGCCAAATCTATCTTGTACTGGATGCCAGCTCATTGTGGAAGTTTGAAGAAGTTAGTGGAATTTGAGAAAGAAGTCAGAGCTGGAGTTACAAATTTGGGAGTCAGTGGAACATAACTGATAGTTAAAACTGTGCAACCAGACATAGCAATTAGATGGGTAGTGGGAGGAGAGAAGGGTGACCTGAGATGAAATATTAGGGTACTATAGCATTAGAGGTTTAGTCAGAAAGCAAAAAATGATTAAGAGATGAAGAAGGAGCACTATGGCCAGGCGTGGTGGCACATGACTATAATCCCAACTCCTCTGGACATCATGGTAGGACAATTGAAATTTCAAGGCTAGTCTGGGCAACTTACTGAGAGACTGTCTCAAAATTTTAAAAAGGGGCTGGGGACAGAGCTCAGTGGTAGAGCACTCCTGGATTCAATCCCCAGTAGGAAGGAATGAAAGAAGGAAGAAAAGAAGAAAGGAAAGGGAGGCAGAGAAAAGGAAGGAAAAGGAGCACTATGGAAGAAGGGAAAGGAAGTAAGTCAAATAGTCAATAAATGTATAAAGTATGTTAAACCTCATTAATAATTGGATAAATGTAAATTTAAAAATATTTTAAAGGGAGAAAGGGAGAGAATGAGAGAGAATCAATTTTATTTATTTTTTCATCTGGCCTTTGTTTCTCTGACACTTAGTTGTATATGTGGTACTGGGGTTTGAACCCGGTCCTTGCACATGCCAGGCAAGTGCTCCAACCACTGAGCCACTGCTCCAGCCCCCAAATTAAATTATTAAATGTAAAATTTGACCGGTTACATTGTTAAAAAATAGCGAATTTTATTATTAACACCAATTGGAAGTCAATCTTGCAAAATGTGCTTATAAATTCTGGATATCTTTGGCCTAACAATCTCATTTTTAAGAATTTATTCTAAGAAACTAACTAGATGAGAGCATGAGAATGTGAACACATCAGCAGGCTGTTCATAATGAAAAAATTACAAAATCTCCACCAAGAAGTAATGGATTAATTAACTATGGTACATGAACATGGTAGAGTTTTACTTAGTCATTAAAATGATGAGGCTATCCATATATTTAAATATAAACATGTATGTGTATATATTTATGTACATGACTCATTCTCAATATTAAGTAACAAAAATATTGTTGGTAGAACCATATTAAACAAAATTGACTATAGGAATAGAAATTGTTGTAATGATGTAATCTGTATGCAATTTCAGTGAATATGCAACTATCTCTGCATACAACTAGTCCAGAAGGATAGAGTCTAAATGTAATAAGAATTATCTTTGAGGATTAGAATCATGGATTATTTTGACACTGAGGATTTTTATAATAACCATATGCAGGTTGAGCCTCCCTAATAAAAGAGCCAAAATCCAAAAGGCTTCAAAATAAAATTTTTTGAGAGCCAACATGACATCACCTCATGTGACAGGTTGTAATCAAAACACATCTGCACTAAAAAAATTTCATAAAATTACCTTCGGGCTATGTATATAGAGTGTTGTATTAAAGTTGCATTACTATAACAAAATACTTGAGATAATCAACTTGAAAGTTTATTTTTTTGTTTGCCATCATATATTTTATTGGTGAATTATAGTTGTTCATAATGGACAAGCACTCTAACCACTGAGCCACCGCTCCAGCTTCTAGTTGTTCATAATGGGATTCATTGCTACATATGTATATATGCACACAGTAGGACAATAAAATTTGGCTAAATATCATTCCCCAGTATTTCCATCCCACCTTCTCCCTCCACCTTGTCCCTTTCCTCTGTTCCACTGCTCTCCTCTCAATTTTCATGAGATTCCCACCACCAAGAAAGAAAACTTATTTTAGGTGACAGTTTTGGAGGTTTCAGTCTATATTGAGTTGGCCCCACTGCTTCTGAGTCTGTGCACGTCAGCACATCATGGTGAAAGAAAGTGGCAGAGGAAGCTGCTCTCAAGCATCAGGAAAGCAAAGGAAAGGAAGAGACCAGGGTTCCATGATCTCTTTGAGGGTGCATACCCAATGACCTAAGACCTTCTACCTCCAAATATTCCACTACTTCTCCAGATCCAGTTGATAGCAGGCATATGTGATAGATGGTAAGTGAATTTCTTGTTTGACTTGGGTTACATCCCCAAGATATCTCATTATGTATATGTAAATATTCCAAAATATGAAAAAATTGAAGTATGAAACAGTTCTGACCCCAAGAATTTCATATGAGTTACTCTTCTTGTGTTGCACTTTTAACCAGAAGAAGCAATCAAGCATTTTAACTTTGAAAAAAATGAAATATAAATCATTTCTCTCCTCACTCATCTTTGGCTGCTCTACTGATCTCTCTAACTGTAGTCATCCCCCTGTCTGAAGACGCTCTGAGACTCCAGACAATGACTGATTCTGGGCAGCCTGTCTGGTGAGACCGCGTGTCAGGATGTGGAACTGCAGAGTACAGGCAAGTGAGGGAAGCTGTAAAGGAAAGAAAGTCCAGGTTGTAGGGTGTTTGCTTGTCTAAAGAATTCCTAATTGCGGGGCTTCAACATGCAATGCATTGACAGCGTTGCATCAGAAAGAGGAACTCATTTGCTGAAACCCTCCTCCTGAGGACACATGCGACCAAAATGGCTCCCAACACCCTACTCAGGGGCGTCACCTTGAGGTCGTGATGCCTGTTTGGCCCGCCTGATGGGATAGGTTAAATATACCTTCAGCTCTCCTGAACAGCTCGTGATCCCCATATGGAACTGCTACCTGCATGGGCTCTCGGCCCCTTGCTGACCTTTGCTTTCATTGGTCCCCATACTCTTTATAACCGCAGGCACTTCCTCAATAAAGGAGTTCCTGCTGCGACTGGTCTCCCTGATGCGTCTGATTATCCTCCTTAGGGAGGGCTGGGAACAGCCGGTCAGCCGACCCTTGCCTCTCTTGGCCACCTTGGTTGGGGCATGCTTCTCTTCTCCCCTGCAGGTCAGGGGGAACACAAGAAGCTAAAAACCCCAACACGAATGTTTTCAGATTTTTAAAAAACGCATAATACTTTTTTTTCAAAGTTCTTGACAGTAATTTTTGCAAGTTCTATATTGGAAAAATTCAATTTTGCAAAACTTACATTTTCATCACAAGTAGATATTATGTAGCCATGTGATCTTGCTGGGGAACCTGGCAGAATTAAACATCTCTGCCTCTGGAGTCCCCTAGCCCTTCCTTCCTGTTTCTGTGAACACACTTATCACAGCATCTCTTGTCTCAACTCGATTAGGAACACCTGGAGGGGAGAAACTATCTTGTTTTCCATATGTGAGCCCCGCTTCGGAGAATATTTGTATCAGATCAAAAAAGATTTGAAGAATGAATAATTGAATGTTCTTATAAGGCACTCGAAATTGAAAGTTGTAAAAGTGACACTTGCAATTTCTCAAATTGTAAAGGACTATATTAGCAACTGTGTGCAGAGTAGAAAAGGTTCAGAACTGTGGTCTGAGATCCAGCCACGATTGAAATATAAAAATTTCATGAGCTTGAATCTCAGGGGGACAAGAGGCTGTGCTTAAATATTTGCCTTGCTCAGTTCATTTAACATCCTTTTCTGAAACAAAGCCTCTGTGTGAACAAAGATAGAATATTATTATACTATAGATACTTTTATTTTACAAATAAAAGTCATGCTTAATACACAAAATATAACATTTAGCTTATTCAGATAATAGCCTTTGCTTTATTCATTGAATTTATTGTTTGAACTTTGCTTAGCAAAGCTACAACTTTTTGAGCTTTAAAAATTTGATGCTAGACACAACTTAAGGTTGTTGTTTCCATCTTCTGGGAATAATTTTTATAATTCTCCCCTCTTCCCAGCCTGTGCTGAAGTTCTAAGCAAAGAACCTATACTCTAAGTTTTAAATTTATAAAATTTGTATAGAAATAATAGCTGTGTACTTCCATTTCAAGTGAACATAAAATTGTCTCATTTTCAGATTTTTTAATTTACTTTAACTGACAAAAACTGTCTATATTTATGGTGTCCAGTATGATGTTTTGATAAATGTATGCCTTGCAAAACAGCTAAATCATCCTAAATACCAGATTAACTATTATCTCATATCATATATGTATCATTTTAATGAGAATCTACTCTTTTTTTGAAATATCCAATGCACCATCCTCAGATTACAGAAATTACAGAGAGATATTATAGTTAAAAGTCAGCAGTGGAGCTTCAGAAACTTGAAGGTAAAAAAATATCGACACAAGCTATGAATCCAGAGAGCTATGATTTCTAGATTCCAGATTCATTTATTCTACAATTATTTTTGCCAATTTGCTCTTGTTAAATTTCTTTGTTTGATTAAGGGTCTTTGTGTTCCACAGTTTCCAAACGGAAAATGCTGTTCAAGACCCCTGTTTCTGAGACTACAGTGTATGTATTGGTGTAATACCACTAATTTCAGGCTGAGTCAGCACAACTACCTGTGGCTCCATAGTTTTCTTAGACACACCTGACTGCCTTTACCCTACTCCAATTTTCTCTCCTTTTAAAATTAAGAAATTTAGTTATTATACAATCAAAATGCATCCAAAGTAACAATATGATATGTATATATTCTTAAATTAGATTTACTCCCTAGATCCCTCCCTAGTCTCCCTCCCATTCTCCTCCCCCATCAACCCCTCCCCTTATCCTTCCTCATACATATCTATGATTGCCCTGGATTATGTGTTGCTACGCCTTTGCTGGGTCTAACACATGAGATTGACCACCTTTCCCACAGGCCTGGGTTTAGCTCTAGCCTTGACAAATGTCTTGACTCTGGGTTTGGCAACTTTGCTCAGCATGCTTTCTTCCATCACCATCCATTTACCTTTAAAGTCTGCAATATTATTGTTTCTAATTGCTGAGTAGAACCCCATGGTATGTGTGTGTGTGTATGTGCATGCGTGTGTGTGTGTGTGTGTGTGTGTGTATCACAGTTTTTGGATCCATTCATCCAGTGAGGGGCATCTGGGTTGTTTCCATAATTTAGCTATTATAAATTGAGCTGCTATGAACATTGATTTTGCTGTGTCACTGTAATGTGCTGATTCTAAATCCCCTGGAAAAATACCCAAGAGAGGAATAGCAGGATCACATATGGTGGGTTCATCCCTAGTTTTTTGAGGATTCTCCACACTGCTTTCCAGACGGGCTGTACCAGTCTGCAGCTCCACCAACAGTGTGCTAGTGTGCCTGTCTCTCCACAACCCCTCCAACATCTGCTATTGTTTATTTTCTTCATTTTTGCCAATCTGACTGGCATGAGGTGATATCTTAATGTAGTTTTCATTTGCATTTCTCTGATTACTAGTGATTTAGAGCACTTACTCATGTATTCATTGGCTTGATCAATGTCCTCTGTTGAGAAGTTTCTATTTAGCTCTTTGGCCCATTTATTAATTGGGTTGTTTGTGTTTTTGCAATTGAGATTTTGAGGATTTTGTAGATTCTGGATATGAGGCCCTTGTCAGAGGAATCACAGCCCATGATTCTCTCCATTTCCGTAGGAAACCTCTTGACTCTTTTAGAAAGTATTTCTGATACCAATTTGCAGCTGTGCAAAGGCAGAGCTCCCCTAACGCTAAACATAAAAAGTCTCCCCTGAAATAGTACCCTAAGGCATTTCTTATCTCAAGTTTCATACGCCTGTCCCTTTTTAATAAAAGAACTTCAAATTCCCAGGCATTCTTATCAGAAGAAGCTGCAGCTGGCTAAATGTAAGGATGATATAAGTTTGCATCCAAACGGGGACACTTGAGAAAGAAAATAAGCACCTTTAACCACCTCCTTGAGACAGCAGTCTCCTGTCCCCGACCCTCTGGATTGGCCAAGGACTCACACCTCTGTGGTGAGTTTATATCAACTAATTTAAATATAAAGACCATGGGCATATGCATACTGAAAACCAATTATTTAACTATGAAAGAGTCATTAAATGTAAACCAACATGATAAAAGACTTGTTTTGTCAAAATGGGCTGTAACCATTTGTAATTAAATTAGAAAAAAATCAATGGAAAAATAAAGAGGATGAATACATTTTCCTGTTAAATCATTTGTGGTATAAGAAGAACTGATTGACAAAATCTCAATTTACAGTGTTGGATATTTATCTTAATTATGGTTGAAATGTATTCTCAAAATATATTAGGTATAAGATCCAAGCAAAATAGTCACGAGGTTAATTAGAATATAAATGAACTATAAAAAATAAACTTACCTTTTTTCTGTATCATTTAAATCTCTGCATAGTTATGTTGGCAAAATATGTATAATGAAAGTGTGCATTGTTTGAATAGAGCTTTCAAATGAACAAAATTACCAAAAGAACAAGATTAAGTAATTTGTATTGCTCCAAAATGCTTTATAAAGCTTTTCGAAAGAGATAATACATTGGTTTCAATCTCTTAAGATTGGAAAACTATAACCAGTAAAATTAAGTCATCCTTAATGACTAGTGCTTAAATTGGTCACATTTTATAAAACATAATCTGCTAGGCCTTACATTTTGATTTAACAAATACAACCATACTTTATGCATCTGTATTCTCTGTTTGGTTGCATGAAATGATTGCTTCTCAGTAACTTCTTTGCTCTGTTAATGAGTCCAAGGCATCATCTCACTGAATTAGTCAGACTGCAGCGCTGTTTCCAACCATCTTCATTCCACAGTGCTGGGGAAACCTCAAAAAGCATTCTATTACCAGTAGATGGTAGACCATCTCAATAGATCTATAATGAATAGATACTTCATTCATTGTGGGAAAACTATCTGTGCTTTTCTCTCTAGTTTTAGTGGCTGAAGGGGAAACATTTTTTTAGCATAATGTCAAGGAAACTGTCAAGTTTAAATATTAAGACTGTTAATAATTGAGCTTCCTATTACCACAATACTACTATTCTGAAAGCATTTGAAAATGAAGAAAGAATAAAATATTCACAGAAGGATTCAAGAGAGAAAAATCCAAAGGAGAATGTAATCATTCGGAGGGGGAAACAACTGACAAGAGGGAAAGAAGGATGGTAACACGTTTGTTCCATTGTACCATTTTGCAGACTAAAACAAATCTCTGAATGGATAAATTAATTAAATATTTCAATTCAGATACCTTTTTGCTTTGGTGTTAGGTACTGTTTCCCAACTTAAATTCAAAACCTGCTATTATCGTTTTTCAAGGAAATAGAGATACTAATATGTTCCCCTCCACCAAGAAATAAAGCCCAGATATCATAAAGAAACACATCCAAGCTCTTCAGGAGCAAATCGAGAACCTCTCCCAAGTGTCCTCTGCATAGTCGGATATCATACGACCAGTGGGTGTTTTTTTTTTGTTTGTTTGTTTTTTGTTGTTTGTTTGGTTTTTTGCCATTTTCCTCAATTCTTGTGTAGTCTCATTGCTTCTTAAAAGATGACTACTATGTGCAATGTGGTAGCATGATGAAATCTTGACCTACGTTGACTACGAAGGAAGAAATCTTCCCGGATATTTACATCCTATATCACAGTGATGTCAACAAACTCTGTGATATTTTGTTTTTGAAAACCAAGCTACCCCAGGTTATTCTTACTCACTTGATACTTTCTCACTGTGGTCTCCCACCAGTCTCCATTCCACTTCTATTGCCATATCCAGTTCCCATAGCCAGTGGACAATACCATTTGTGTGGTTTATTTTTCTTCTTATGCCATTCATACTTATTTTTTGCATATCATCATTTTTTAAAGAAAGAGGGGGGGACAGTGAGAGAGAGAGAGGGGGGATCAATTTTATTTAATTTTTCATCTGGTTTTCATTGCTTGAACACTTAGTTGCGTCTGTGGTGCTGGGGTTCAAACCCAGGTCCTCACACATGCCAGGCAAGCACCATCACTGCTAAGCCAGAGCTCCAGCCCCTCATCATGTTGTTTTTGACAAACTTTTATTTGAACGGATTGATTAGGAAGCTGCTTTATCTTATGAGTGCTGACTCATTTTGCCCTCTATAAAACACATGATCGTGTATCTGATGTCATTAAAATAACTGTAAATAAAAAAAGGTTCAACATAAACATAAATTTTCTTGAAATGGGGCATTTGTTAATAATAAAAGGGAAATAATTTTCTGTAAAGTTCGCATTACAAAAGAAAGGAAATTGTTTCCTAATTTATTCATGTGGAATAAAGGAGAATAAAACTAAACCCCTGGAAGAATTATCAAAAGATTGTTTTCTAGATTTATGAATGAGAGATTAAAAGCCTGGGGGACTCAGAGATTAGTCTGACATCTTATGTCTAATAATTGGGAAAGAAGGAACCAGTCCCAAATTACCTGAAAACCCCATAGAATCAGTTGCCAGCACCATACAAAAATAATATCACAACTTTTCAGATCAGATTGCTTAATAAAAATTATTTAGCACTTTTAAAAGGATCCAAGTTAGCATCTTCATTCATTTGAATATTGGCAAATACTTCCTTTGGCTAGTCTTTCTTATTTTCACAAGTCATTAGTGTCCCTGAATAAATAGAAACCTTAAGATGCCATCAGTATTCACAATATGTAAACCTTCAATTTTCTGAACAGCTGCCAGTAGCTTAGTCAATACTTTCCCATATCACTTAATATAAGAACATTCGATTTTATTAAAGTTAATATGCTTGCTCACACTTTTATAAAGAAATAAGTACTAGTTAATGAATGTGGTGACTTCTTTCTTCCATGCCTAGATGCAAATGTCTGATTTTAACTTCATATACACACACATATATATATGCACACACACATTTTCTCATTATCTTCTAAGACATTTACTTAGTCCAGAGAGAATTTATGGAAGCTTAAATTTATTTGCCTTATTATTGATAATACTATTATTATCAATAGTATTATATTATATATATATATTATATATATTAATAGTCACTGTCTCTGTTCAGCTATAAGTTCTGAATGTGGAAGGCAGTCTACTATAGATTTTGCATATGATAAACCCTTCATAAAGAATATTAGAGAGGAATGTGGGCTTTACACACTTTTAGATCATAGACATATTACTTGATTTTATGACTTTCAGTTTCATCTCCTACTACAATGGAAATCAAAACACCTAACAGGTGTTGCTATGCATTTTAGGAATCATGTATAATAATGCATAATACCTACCTCAATTTCTTGATCACAGAAATCATTTGATAAAAGAAGTTTAATTTCTTTTTTATTCAGCTGAACTATTGCTTCATAACTTGGCAAATATGCTGTGAAGATTAATTAAAACAAGCAGAACAGCCTCTAGACAGTCTTAATTCTCTTATAATTTATCTTGAGACCTGTGCACCCCTGCCTGGACCCTCAAACCTCATTCTCTATTCTACTACCCAAACATGAACATGAGTTCACTTGATCCCTGATTCCTCACCTCCTAATAAAACAATATGGTCTTATTTCCTTAACCTATTGCAAATATGCACACTTGATTCAGCAAGCATATATGGATTCTTGGCCACAGTTCTAGAATGTAGACATTATCTGTGAATATGGAATACCTCAAGTGTATATTTATTATCTAAGGGTACACTCTATGTTTACACAGTGAGATCAACTATCAGTGCATTTCTCAGAATGCATCCTCCCTATTGTTAAGTGACTTTATAAATAGCTACCTAACCGACTTCCTCTGACCCAGCAAAGAGAAATACTTAGCACAGCACTTGCCATCAAAGGGGCTCTACAAATGGTAAAACATGAGCTAGTTTATTCACTTTTCAGGAATCTTTATGAAGGACATAGGGCAGGGTTTCCAGTCAAGTTCATGGTTGCAGGAGGTTGCAGAGCATGGTAACTTGTGAAAGTAGTGTGACCTAAGGCCGAGCAGACCTCCAGTGCTCAAAGCTGCATCCCAGTGTTGACCTACAATGCCTGTGCTACGTGTCAGATACAGTAAGTGACTGTACCTCTACTGTGGTTGCTCAACCAGAGTGGCTTGACACCTCATCTCTGTACCAACAAAACCTATCATCACACCAGACCCTGGCATTCACTGAAACCCTATAGGGAAGGCTTTGTCTCAGGATGCAGTCATTCATCAATGTCAGAAACAAAATTCCATGTGAGTGCTGCCTTGAAAACACTGAATTCCCATCTGGCAAGATTCTAATGAACAAACGAAAGATTTATGTTTAATGAAGCAATTCCCTTTAGGTAGATTTTTCTTGACAGCTGTACCTTGGGGCCATTGCAATTTTGGCTACATTGCTACACCTTCCAAAAAAGACAAAATCCTAAAACAAACAGGTATTCAAGCGTTCAAATGTATAAAATACAATTGTTCTTTTTTCCTGTTCCTAAGTCCATGGAATGGTATTAAATATCAATCAGACAAAATAGTTAAATTGAGGTGTAGTTATCTAATTTCTTTTTATGCGGTGCATTTCTGCCAATGACTGCAACCTTACTGCAAAACAAAGCTAAATAAAGAAAAGTCAACCACATCTTTTGTTGGAAAAAGGCATTGTGGAAAAAAAAGAAAAGATATTTCCAAATCCTTAAGGACAGTAAGAACTATGAATGTGAGCCATTATTTTTTTATTACACACAATAAATGGTGATATGGGAAAGTAAGAAAACAGTAGGAGAAAACATTGGGCAAAGCCAAGGGCAGATAGGAAACTATTACACCTGCAGTTCCTGAAATCATCAAGGAAAGTATGGCGAGCTCCCTCAGGCTCCTCTAGCACAGACGGGGAAGGAATGGTAGCTTTTATTTTAAGCAAGATTTTAATCAATACCCTAAGAATTGTAAATCCAAAACATTTTTATACTGTATCAATTAGGAAATATTCTGCCTACAAATAAGAAAAAATCCAAATCGGACTCAAACAGTTATATGTATTATATTATATTATATTATTTTATATTATATTATATATCCTGAAGGAAGAGCCGGGGAGATGTCCAGGGTCTAGGGTGGCTGCAGCTGTTCAAGAATGACCTTTTTACTTTCTCACCCTTCGCTTGTGGCCTTCACGTTCATCATGATGAAAAAGGTTGTTCTGTTTGTCTGTTTCCTTTACCAACCAGAACAAGAAAGGAGAAACCTACCAACTGAATCAGTCTCTCCTCTTTAAAAATACACCCCTTGCTGAGAATAAGCAAAGGAAGAAATGTTCTCATCACTAAAGTAATCAGCTGATGAAAATAAACTTTTCTTTATTTACATGAAAAAACAAAACAATAATTATACATAAAATACATAACAAGATGCCCTTTATCCCTGTTACCATGCCTGCTTGAAATTGTGTCAATGCCTGAAAGCAGAGCTGTAGGTACCTTTTTGCAAAGGTGATCCAAGGAGTGTGTAAGGAATGAGATAAATTGGAAGGAAGAAAATGCCAGTCTAAGGATGCTTTCTCCAACTGGCCACCAGCATGGTAACCTGCAAAAAAACTTCTGAGGAGCCTCCTGAGGGCATCTCAGAACTGTACACCTGGCTGACTCGAGGGGAAGCTTCTGTTCATTGGTGCCCATGCCCAAGTGGCCACAGGTGTCGCCATGAATATTAACATCTGATGGGGCAGAAATCCCATTGCCATTTCTGCCCCTGAAGGGAGCCACAAAACCCACCTGACTTTCCCTGAAGTTAGTCGTAAGACTCTCATGAGCTCTGTACAGGAGGAAAGAAAAAAAATAGAGGAAAGGAATGAAGATAGAGTGGTCTACAGGAATCTGAACAAACAGGCTGTCTCAGTACATTTCGTGCGGCTAAATCAGAACACCGCACACTTGATTTATTTCTCACAGCTCTGGAGACTGGGAAGTTGAAGATCAAGGAGCTGTAGTGAGGTGAAGGCCTTCTTGCTGCATCAGCTCATGTGAAAGACGGAAGACCACGAGAACACAAGGGGGAAAGAGCGAGAAAGGGCGAGGTGGGGGCCGAACTTGCTTTTATGACAAATCCAACCCGGAGATCACAACCTCCTCCCATAATTATAGCATTAATCCATTCGTGAAGGCAGAGCCCATGTGACCTGATCACTTTTTTAAAGGTGCTACCTCTCAACATTGTTGTGTTGGGGATTACATTTCCAACATGTGAGCTTTGGGGAACACATTCAAACCACAGCACAGACCTCACTAAGCTCCCCAAGTTTATCACCATTAGAGCAGACCATTTGTCTTCCAATCATACAGCTGCATAAAAAGTAGTGTTCTCCTATTTTATGTGCCCTATATCTGATGACTCCCTGTCAAATACAACTTTAATTAAATCGACATGTATACTTTCAACGTGGTAATCTCTCTTGTTGTAGAGATCTCAGTCATAAACCTTGTGATGGGTAAGGGAAGGAGTTACTTTTTCTCACCTACCTATCCACATATCTGGGTTGGGACAGCTCCCATGTCATGGTATCTGAGCAGCTCCATAGAGGAAACAAAAACTGCCACCAGGCTGAGAGCATAAACTGTCATAAACTCCTGCACAGTGTACATAACCTGTTGTCCTAAGTCAACTACATAAGAGGAGGGACAGTGCTCAAAGACGGAGCCGGAAGAGTTCTCATTGGCTAGAACTTCCAGGCCTCTGTAGAGGCAGGGGATGGAGAAAAGATGACTACTTTTGGTCAGGCACAGTGTGGCCCTGAAGGATTCTGCTGAAAAGAGGAAAGGGGAGTGGATACTGGCTAAGCCACCAGCAAAGTCTCCTCCCTCCCTTGCCAATTGTAAGAGGGATTTCCAAAAACTTTCTGTCATCTAAAGGCAAAGGTGGAATCCTGCTCTTAAACTGCTGGCCTTTAGTAAATGAGCTGGCAGATTTCAGGATTATAGCCATAAATGGCTAATTTCTCTGAGCAAGAGAAAGCAGAGTGCAGTCACCTATTCTTTTAAACAAGAGTTACCTTTGTTGTACATGACTGAGGAAGAAGGACCTGCTTTGAAGGGAACTGGAGCATCGCGTGGCTGGTGCATAGGAAGAAGCAAGGCCTGGGATTACCCCAAACAGACCCAATACCACAGCCACAGGGAAGGGGGGTCTCCACCTGACAACCGGAGCCTGGGAATGAATGACTGGGCTGGGGATCCTGCCAGGAAATCCATCACTAGCCCTCGACCCAGCAGGAGGGCTCTCCTCTGGGTGTGACAAGGTTGGAGGAGCACCTATGCTCTTGGCCACATCAAAGGCAGAAGTTATCTGTAATTCAACTACACACTTTGCAGCATTTTTTTTTCTTTTCAAAAATGCTGGCAGCCCATCACGGGAACCAATACCAAGTCTAGATAAAATGTAAGCATTTGTCTTTACTTGGATCTTTGTGTATTGCTCTTAAAGGGTACACCTTTCCCTTGCTCACCAGTTAGATTTGTTTCTGTTATATTCTTTAATAGAATTCTTCAGAAAAAAATGCTCTGTGATATGTCTTTCATGTGCTGTGAAACTGACAGACACATCTGCTTGAGACGCCAAGGACTGAAAACCTCCACTTTATAAATGTGTTTGAATATTCTTACACGCATCATCCTTTATGAGCTCCTTCCACTGACTTTATAAGTGCAAAAGCACTAGGACCCTGAGCTTGTGATTAGTGTTAAAATGCACACAGTCTAAATGGTAAGCTTTAATCTGAATTTAGAGAGGATATTTATGAAGAAGCAAATTCTCTTACAAATAAATTTGTATGTATAACACTGATTTTCTTTGCAACAACCATTTTTCATGGGTAATGTTTAATATTCAGTAAATTTTTATTTTCTGAAAATGTCTTGTAAATGGAAGGTTTTCATTCATTTTTTATTTTCCTAATTTTACTGTCAGCTGTTGTTTATAGAACATATTATTTATGAATCAGACTTATTGGGCATAATCATGATGCTACCAAAAGCTCAGTCCTGTCCCCAATGTCAATCCAATAATGAGGACACGGTTTTGAGAAAAAGGAAAAAGACGGGTTATTGCTTCGCTAGCAAAGGATAAACGTAGGGGACTCCAGGCCCAGAGGCTGTGATTCTGCCCATCATGGGGAGCAGGAGTCTTAAAACCCATGATTCATGTGTTCTCCGTCCAGAGTCACCATTCACTTGCTAATTTGGTAGACAGTCATTTCTGAGGTCTTCTAGCACCTTCCCCAAAGTCTGAATTACTTTGTTCCTGTGATCGGTGTATGCTCAAGGGCAGAGAACTCTGCCCAGAGTGGAAAGCAAAGGTGATCCTGTTTCCCCTGAGATTTATTAAGGAGGAGGGAGAGAAGAGAAAGAAGC
>PVKS010008696.1:0-67168 GCA_004027875.1 Aplodontia rufa | reverse complement strand
GATTATAAAAGATGAAGTCAAACACAGTAATTGCCAGAGGCACACTTGGATTTTCTGTTTTACTTTAATTAAGGTAATGGTACATATGTTCTGAAACCTTAGTTCAGCCCATTAAAAGAAATCATAAATCCAAAATATAAATTTTAAGAGATTATCTGATGGCTGTGCTTGAGCTAAAGGAAGGCCAAATTTCAAACAATCCAAGTCTCTTACCCTCTGGAGGTGCAGATTTCCGAAGTTTAACTTGAGGACATCATGCCCTTCACCAAACTTGGGAAGAAGTTGCTATAGTTCTTCTTGCTTCATGAACACACTTTCAGACGGCCTCGCCTATCCCTCCTACAAACTACACAGCTCCAGCTACTTTATTTCATCTCATGGGTGGTGTTTTTATTTCCCCGAGCATCTTCACATTCTTGTGAACTGTCAGCCTAATGCCTTTTTTGTAAATTTCAGAAAAAAAAATTGGTTGTAATGCTTTTAAAATTTCTAAACACAAAAAGATGAATGACATCATATTTGATACTATATGAACATTAAGGTGTTATAATACTGAATATGTTTACGCAATAAATGTCAGTTTTTCCATGATAATTGGAACTGCACAGTTTTGTGTTCTGTTCTAAGAATTTGTAGATATATCTGAACATACTGAAGACTAGCCAACTCAAGAGTAAGCAACAATCAATATTTAAGGATTGCCATGTCCATATTTTTCTTTGGATTACTGACACAAAGTTTCACTTTGCAAATAAACCATTCATTAGTCATTTATGTTTATTAAACTTTTTTATTTCTTCACTATGTTTTCAATTATTATTCTCATATTTTATAATTATGGTTTAAAAGAGATAATCAAATGCTATAGATTAGTGTATAGTTTAGTGTACACAATATATACATAGTATAATTTTTGTATTTGCCACTTAAGAAAGTCTAGGCAATGCAGAAAATTAGTTTGGAGAGTAGCCAGCTATCAAACGAGAGAAACAAATTAAAATGGACAAAACTCTGATAAGAGAACATGTCTCAGAGATTATCAAGGAGAATAAAATCCATCATGTATTTCTTGGAGAACACTTTTACATTAATTTTTATTTTAATTCCCAGGGTCGTTTATTTTGCCTTTATGTTCTAAACTATTAAAAATGATTAGTATCCGGTATTCACCAACCACAGGTCAATGTTTCTGCATAATCCTACTCATAAAAGAACCACTACATTTCTGAGCTCTCAAAGGTATGCAGCATGGGAAATGTGTGTTACCAATGTACCAAACTAAAAATAAAATAATGCATTGTATTCTGGGGTTTTTTTTTTCAAGTTTTAGTTTTAAAATAATAGCTTTCACAGGATATAGTAAAGGCAGTATAAATGATCCACTTATCCTTCACCCGGTTTGCCCCAAAGGTTTACTCATATGTAATGATATTGAATGGTTAAATAGTAAATGGTTAAACCTTGTGTTAACTAGATAAACCAGGAAACTGACTCTAGGAAAACGTATACGTAGGTGTAGATGTAGATATAAATAAAATGTATATGCCATTTTATCACAACCATAACCACTGTCACAATCAAGATACAGGGAAAGGGTGACTGTAGAGCCCAGAGGAAGAGTGTGTGTTTAGCACACATGAGGCCCTAGCCTTAAGCCCAGGCACACACATACTCAAAAACAGGCCCCAAACAATTTTATATGTGAAGTTTTCCCTCATACTGCCCCTTTACACTCACAGCCATGTCTTTCCCTTCAATCTCCATCATCTCTAAACCCTTGCAATCACAAATCTTTTGTTCATCTCTATAATTTTGTCATCTCAAGAATGTTACAAAAATAGAATTACATAGTCTGAATTTTTGAAATTCATATTTTTTCAATCAATCTAATGCCATTGAGATCCATATTGTCACATGATATGGAAATTGTAGTTTGTTCAAACAGTCACAAATGAAAAGATATCTGGGTGATTTTCTTTTGTTTTACTTTAGTTTGGGGCTATTATAAATAAAGCTTCTATGAACATCATGAGCATGTCTGCATATAAATATAAGTTTTCCTTTCTCTGAATTAACTGTGCAGGAGTGCCATGATTAGTGTAAGCTAAATTTTAAGCAACAGTCAAAATGTTTTCTGGGGTTGCTTTTCCATTTTCCATTCCCCACATCGGTGTCTGGGAAATCCAGTTTGTTTTGGGGCTTTTTGGCATCCTTACCAGGAGTTGATATTTTCACTGTTTTTTTTAAACAACTGTTTTCATAGGTGTAATGGCATTCTGTAGTTAATCTGTATTTCCCTAAAGACTACTATTGTTAAGACATTCTCGTGTGTGTATCTGCCATCCATATATTCCTCCGCCAAAATGCCTCAAGCAAACTTTAATTGAATTGTTTGCTTTCTAAAGTTCTCTTTTGAGAATTGTTGTACATTGTAGATATGAGTCCCATGTTTCATATAGTTTGCAAATATTTTCTGCCACTCTGGAATCTGTGTTCTCTTCTTATGAACAGGGCATTTTCTAGTTATATTTCAATTGTTGAAGCAGGCATGTTGAAGGCTCCAACTAAAATTACAAATTGGTGTGCTTCTCCTTTCATTTCTATCAGTTTCTGCTTCATATATTTTGGAGCAATATTGTTTGGTTCAAACACATTTGACAGCTATGCCTTCTTGATGGATTGGCACTTTGATCATTATGTAGCATCCATCTCTGTCTTTGGTTATTTTCTTTGCTTCAAAACCTTTGATAACTGACATTTATGTAGCTACTCATGCTTTCTTTGATTAATATTTACATTGTATTACCTTTTATCCATCTTTTTACTTTCAATATACCTACATCAAGATACTTGGAAACAAGTTTTTTATAGGTAGCAAAGAGTGATTTTTTATAGGTAGCAAAGAGTTAGATGACCTTCTATATCTAATGTGCAATTATCTTTCAATTTGTGTATTCAAAGTAACGTTGAGGGGCTGGGGTGGTGGTGGCTCAGCAGTTATATGCTTGCCTGGAATGTGCTAGGATGCTTGTTCAAACCCCAGCACCATCTACACAACGAAGAGTCCAAGCAATGAAAGCCAAATGGAAAACTAAATAAAATTGATTCTTTCTCTCTCTTTCTCTCTGTCTCTCTTTCTCTCATTGTCCCTCTCTCTTTAGGAAAAAAAACTACCTTTGATAAAATGATTGATATGTTAGGGATTCTACCTGTTATATCATCTTTTTAATCTTATTAAGGAGTTGAGTTGTTGTACAGTCATAAATGCATATAAAGTAACAATATGATAGAGATTTGATCCTAAACCACAATTACCCCCACATCACCCATACCCTAGTCTCTTGATTCTTCTATATTATGCCTCTATAGGAGATATAAATATCCATATATATGGATATACACACACATATATATACACATGATTATAAATTTTCCAGAATTAAATGATCACATAAATATTATTTGACTTCTCAGGGGGTAGAGGATTTCTTGAGTTTCTCCCTAGATCCTCCCTATCCTCCATTCCTCTCCCACACACCCCCACCTACATGTCTATGCTTCCCCTAGATTATATGTTGATATGCCTTTTCTGGGTCTAATACATGAGTCTAACTGCCTATGACCCAAGCCTAGGTTTAGTTCTAGCCTCCACAAATGAGGGAAAACATTTGGCCCTTAATTCTCTGGGTTTGGCTAACTTTGCTCAGCATGATTTCTTCCATTGCCATCCACTTACCTTCAAAGGCTGCAATATATTGTTTCTAAAAGCTGAGTAGAACTCCATTGTATATATATATATATATATCCCAGAGTTTTTGGATCCATTCATCCAGTGAGGGGCATCTGTGTTGATTCCACAGTTTCGCTCTTATAAATTGAGCTGCTATGAACATTGATTTTGCTGTCTCACTGTAATGTGCTAATTTCAATTTTTATTGTCTAATCATTCTCTCTTTTTTTTTCATTTGTTTTCTTTTTCCTGACTTGTGAGATGCTTGGACGTAGTTTTGCTTTATCTATCATAGTTGCGAGTGCATCTTTTTTATTGTTTATATTTAATTATTTATTAATTAATTAATCTATACACAAAAAATATAGGCATATATATGATATGCATATGTATGGATATGTAAAGATGCAAAGAGGTAGAAAGCTACAAATAAATAAGTAAATATTTATTTGTGCGTTTACATAGACACACATAAATAACATTTCTGTTGTTATTGATATTTTACTAGGCTTCAAAAAGTACAAAAACTTTATTTCCCTAGATGTTATTTTACTCTCTCTATATATGATATATATCATATCAGACAGTATTATAATTTTGCTTCAACTATTGAAAATGATTTAGAAAATTCGAAAAGTGTGTGGAAATCTATCATACCCATATTTTCACTATTTAATCTTTCTTCCTTCTTAATGTTCCAGTATTCCTTTTTTTATCACTTTTTTTTCTATTTAATGAAGCTCTTCTATCCTTTCTTTTAGGCTAAATTTAATCTGATGGCTATAAATTCTCTTTATTTTATTTTATCTTAGAATTTTTTGTTTCCAGGGCTGGAGCAGGGGCTCTGTGGTTACGTCGCTTGCCTGGCATGTGCGAGTACTCAGGTTCAAACCCCAGCACCATGCACACAACTATGCCTCAGAGCAATGAAAACCACGTGAAAAACTAAATAAAAATTGTTTCTCTCTTTCTCTCTCTCTTTCTTACTGTCCCTCTCTCTTAAAAAAAAAAAGAATTTTTTGTTTCCCCTTAATTCCTAAAGGACATATTCGCTATATATAAAAACTCAGGGTTAATATTTCCTCCCTTTCAGCACTTGAAAATTGCTGTACTATTTTTCCTTTCTAGCCTCATGGTTTCTAATGAGAAATGTCCTGCCGTTCAAATTCTTTCCCATTTAAGAAAGGGGTTATTTTTCTCTCACCACTTTCAAGGAATTTCTATTTCTTTACTTTTCAGAAGTTCAATTATGATGTAACTTTGCATATATTTTCCTTTATCTTGTTTGAATTTTGCTCAGTTGATTTGTAGATTTATGTCCTTCGGAAGTTTTGGACATTTTTATCTATCATTTATCTGACATTTTTCAGCACCACCCTCTTCTTTCCTTCCTCAGGGACTCTAGTGACAACCATATTAGTTTGATATATTCCTGAGGAATAGTTTTGTTTCAGTGTATTTTCTCTGATGATTACATTGAACAATTTCTGTTGCTCTGTCTCAAGTTCATTGTTCTTTCTGCTGCCACAAGCACTCTGTTACCGAGCCTCGTGTTGAGGTGGTTTTGTTGCTGTCTTGGTTTGGTCCTTTTCAGCTCTAACATTTCCACTGGGTTCTTCTTTGGATTTTCTTTATTTTTTTCCCTGAGATTTTTCTCTTTCCCTTATTTATTTCAGTCACATGCCTAAGTGCTTGATGAGTGTTCTCATTGCAATTCTTTAAAATGCTTTTCAGATCATTCTGACTTTTGTTTCAGTGCCGACCTTATTAATTTTTTTCTCATTTCACTTGAGATTTTCCTTGCTTATGATATAGTGAGTGAACTGCAATTGAAACCTGGGTGTTCGAGGTATATTATGAATCTCTTGATCCCATTTGAATGTCTGACTTCGTAGGCTTTCTTTGAGAGACAAGGGCATGGAAAGTGAGGAGTGCCAAGAAGTTACTGCAAACTATGGAAATTCAAGTTCCCCTCTCAGCTTCCATAAAAGGAGAGCTGCTGATTGTTGCTGGGCAGAGGAGTGAGAGCTCCAGGTCCTCAGTAGATCTCCACTTAACACTCTCTAGTCTGACAATGGGAAGGGGGTCTTCAATTTTTCCCCACAGTGTGGCTTCCTCTGACACCATAGGACATGCTCTCATCACCTTTGGGTGGTACCGACTCTAATCCTGACTCTAGCTAGGCCTTATCTAGCACTACACCAGTGAGGCAGGAACCTGAGGCCTTAACACTTTCTGCTGGGGAAGGAAGTCCAAGATACATATGTGCTCTCCACAGGCAACATCCTACCCAGTAAAGGAAAAGATCCAAATCTAACCTAAAGAAGTTGTCACCAAGTCCTCAGCAAAAGCACTCGAAATTTTCATCCTTTTTTTCTGTTGAATACCCGGATTCTCCTATGTGTTCTCACTGCTCTTCACATAGTGTTCTCAGGTGATATCCAATTACCACCTTTTTGCATATCCATTTCCACAATGATAGGCACCTAATTTTCTCCTATGTACATATTACATCAAAAAAAGGCAAAAGTGAGTTTTGCAAAAATGTCTCCCAGGTAAATATGCAGAAGTGGAACTTACTACTTCTAGATCATTGTAAGTCATAGATTAGGTAGATCTAAACCTGAAAAATGGTTCCTGTGAAGAATTACATCAATGTATATTGCTAAAGGCAATACATAAGAAATTATCTTTTCCCCTATTCTGGACAATATTAATGCTGAATTTCTAATTTTCAAAAATTGAATGCAGGGCTGGGTGGATGCTCAGTGGTTGGAGTGTTTGCCTGACACGTGAGAGGACCTGGGTTCAAACTCCAGCACCACGTACACAATTAAGTGTTGGAGAAACAAAGGCCAGATGGAAAAATAAATAAAGTTGATTTCTCTCATTCCTCTTATTCACTTTAAAACAAAAAGTTGGATACATATAGATATCTACTTATGGTATCAATTTACACTTATTTGATTAGCTCTGAAATTAATCTTCTATTCATATATCTGTGAGCCATTTGGATTTCTTCTATCATTTTCAGTGATATTTTTCTTTTCATTTTTATGTTTTGCTTAATCTTATTGATTTTTAAGAGTTATATTTAGGTATTATGTCTTGTCAGTTTTAGGACAATATAAATGTGTTCTCAAAGTGTGCCAGTCATATTTTCAGTGCTGCCTTTCTTATGGCAGACGTTGCAATAAACAGTGGTGCACTCAGAATTAATGATGAGCTAGGCATTGTGGCACACACCTCTAATCCCAGCAGCGCAGGAGGCTGAGGCAGGGGTATCACAAGTTCAAAGTCAGCCTCACCAATTTAGCAAGGCCCTAACAAAATAGACCTTCTCTCAAAATAAAAAAAAAAAAAATAGAAAGTGCCTTGGGATGTGACTCGTTGGTTAAGTACCCCTCGGTTCAATCAATAACATTGTCATTTACCATCATTATCAAATATTAGGAACTGCATGTAATTGTGTGTGCTATACTTTTATAGACTGGCAACACAGTGAGTTTGTTTTTACTATCATTACCCGGAACATGTGAGCAATGCCATGTGCTGCCCATTTATTCATGGAAATCCTTAATTTGGACATCAATTACATCAATATAAATTAATGTAATTCTTCACAAGAACCATTTTTCAGGTTTAGATCTACCCAAACTATGATCTAGATTATGGTATGTCTCTTAGTGTCTCATTTGAGAAATCCTTCACCACAGAATTCTAATTCTTTGTACTTTAGCTTATTCACATTTAAGTTTTAATTTACCTTATATGTGTCTTTATATGTAGTTAACAAATTTATTTTTCCAGTGTAATGAGCTAGCAATCCCCAAATCAGCATACATGCAGATTTAGGTGCAATTTTAGTGGCACAATAAAATAGAAAAAAGCAATTAAAGCATATTTTAAAAGCCAAAATAAGCTAACAGATTAGGATAATTCCAGTACACAAAGAAGGAAAATATAATTCATGATTTTCTGTATAATTAGCAAATGATTTCTGTTCTAAGAAGCAAATTTTACCCCTTTTTTCCTTTACAGCATGCCAGAAATGACTGTTTCTCAGAGTTTTAAATGACAAAAACAAGGATACAAAATGAGGAGCAAATTTTAATGATTCCAGGATAAATGTTTTTTAAACTTCTGTTATCTGTATATATTGTAGACACTATACTTTATAATGTATAGATATGTATCATCCTATATTTTTAGAATTGCCATTTATTTTTTGAGACAATTACCTTGATTATTCATTTCATTTGCTGATATGGACACAGACTCTAAGGAAGAGATTTTAAGTCTATTTGGAACAATTTTCTAATACCTTAAACTCATTAATCAAAGCCTAGCATTTCACTTCTAACTTAATTCCCCCAAAATATTCCAGCCCTGATAATGGAGTTATTTACCTACGTAGGCTGTCAAAGTCAGAAAGTTCATAAGAATTAGAAACTTTTAATAACATTAGCTAACTTTACACACCATTAGAGTAGGAACTGGAGTAGTTCTACATATAATAAGTTTTTTTTCAAAGATTTTAGTCAGAAATACACAGTAATGAGGAAAAGAGTATTTTACTACAATTATCTGATTAATTGGGTTCCATTTTCTACTTCACTTTACTAGTTTAGACTTGTCCTAACACAAGAGAATAAATTTATGATAATAGTAATAGGATTTAAGAGACTAGAAGGAGTGTCATTAATTCAAATATTGCAATCCCCAAAGAGCTAAATCTTTTCAGAATTTGTATCTTTTTTTTTCTTCCAAGGCATAAGTATAACAAGTTTATTTCACTGCTTCAGGTAAGAGAAAAATCCTCCTAAATTTTAAAGTAAACTTTTTTCCATAGTTAGTAAAATGTAAATTCTCAAACAATAATTGAGTTTCCTTCAAGGGACAGCATTAGAAAAGTTGTAATAGGGAGTTCACTGTAAGCACAAATTGTTCGCTTTCTTTACCCTGGTGTTCATTAGGTGATTCGTAACAATTTAACTCTGATATGCAGCCCTGTCTTAAAACTATGTTGTGTTATTATTTTATAGTAATAGTTTGATGATGCCAAAATTGAATGATTTCAATTTTCAAAGAAGTACTTTGAAGCTATCACAATCCCATTTGCTAAGTGACCACTATTTACAATAGGGAGTGAGAGGGAAGACAGGAAAATATTTTATTGCTCTCAAAAGAATCTGCAGTGCAGTGGTAGAGAAGGAGCAAAGTTGGAGAAGATAATTGTCACAAGTGAATCAGGGAAGGAACAGAGGAAGGAAAGGGAAGGTAGCATGGGTGGGCGGGGAGGAGCCTGAGCACATTATGTCCTTGCCTCTAGGAATACATGAACATGGCACAGTGAAGCCCGTATTATGTATAATTATAATGCACCAATAAGACTTTTGAAACTTGCTTGTGGACTTGACCAACTTGGGAGATGTAGATTGAAATATTTCAGTACAATAGTGTGACTACTAAATCCTGCTGCCACTGAGCTGCAGATGTTTAAAAGTCTCTTCTTAGGCAATGGAAGTAGAAAATTCTACTAAAAATATTGTGTTAGTGTCCTAACTGTCAGCACTTTGGAACGTGAACTTATTTGGAAATATGGTAGTTACAGATGTGAATGATTAGCAAGGGAAGTACAAAAGAAGTGTGCAAGGAAATCACTCTGAATTGGGGCAGGCCTCACATCTAAGGACTGAGGTCCTCATGGGGGAAGATTCCATGACACTGACACCCACAGAGGGGAGAAGGCCATGTGACCTCAGAGGCAGGGAGCTCAGCTATAAGCCAAGTCATGCCAGCTATGCACCAGCAGGAGTGACCCTTCCTGAGAGCCCTCAGAGGGAGCGTGTCCCCACTGACACCTTAGTTTCAGCCTTCTAGACTCCAAGACATCGAGATAATAAATTTCTCTTGTTTTAAGCTATCTAGTTTATGGTAATTTCTTATGTCAGCACTTGGAAGCTCATATACCAACCATGCTTCAGACATCTACTTTACTAGTTTTTTCTTGGTATTTTAGTTTGGAGCTATTATCTAAAGGAGCAAAGACAGAATTTCAATGTGTTTAATAAGAACTTACTCTTTCCTAATTGCATAGGAACTCAGTTCCCATAGTTATTTCTTTCCTTTCTGTCCAGACAACACTTATCATTCATTTCTCCTACTGGCTCCTTCAGAAGTTTCTTTCTTTTCTTAAAAACCAAACACAGGGCTGGAGCGATGGCTCAGCAGTTACAGCACTTGCCTGGCATGCACGAGGATGTGAGTTCAAACCCCAGCACCACGTACACAACAATGTCTCAGAGAAATGAAAACCACATGAAAAACTAAATAAAATTGATTCTCTCTCTCATTCTCTCACTGTCCCTCTCCCTTTAAAAAAATTAAAAAATAAAAAACTTCCATTTAAGCTTCCAGCTCTGGCTGTGGTCCTGTTTCTCTCATTTGTAAGATTTAAATTAAAAACATAACAGCAACAAAATTTGGATTCTAATCCTGCTGTCATTTTTTTACTCTCAACAGATTAGTAGTTTTGGACAAGTGGATTTACTCCTAGAACTGCATTTCTTATCTGTGAAATGGGGATGAGACTTAGTTTTCCATGTCATTAGGAGAATTAAGAGTAGCCTGTATCTCGTCCATTCTCTCATTTACAAATTCTCAAATGAGTGATGTTATCCATTTACTTGGTGCTGGTCACTGTAAAATTTCTCCTTAATGCATTTACACTTAATTCATGGTGAAATTTCACACTTCAAATTTGGTAATATATCTTTCTAAAAGCCAAGTGTGCCAGGTATTAATACAGCTAGATCAGCTTTCTCTAAATTAATGCTTACATTTTATGTCTTTTATGTCTTTCCCACCCTTTTTTTTCTGTCTTTATTTTGTAAATATGTCTTCTGTAGGAAACAAACATTATTGTTTGTAATCAAGTCTGAAAAAAATCATAGATCTTTAATTGGAAATTTTATTAATTTATATATAGTTCTTGATATATTTGAGTTTCTACTACCATTGTACTGTTTTTTTTTTTTTTTTTTTTTTTTTTTTTTTTTTTTTATATTTTTTATTTTTTTTTTCCATTTTTTTTTTTTTTTTTTTTTTTTTTTTTTGATCTCCTTCTCTTCCCTTTCTCTTCTTTGTCTCCTTACAAAGCAGACTTTTATGGCTCTCTGTTAACTCATGAACTACCCATTCTTTCTCTATTCTTTTTTAGGTATTTGAGAGACTGCTAACAACACTCTTACTTATTAAGTAAAGGTTATCATTTGTAGATTTTCTTTACCCTTCCCCTCTGACATTTCTGATATTGCCAGGAAATTAAATTCTTCAAGAATTTTACAATTTATAAAACATCAGTTTACGGACTTAGAGTCAAAATTAATTTGTATTTCTCCAAATATTTGCCCTTATCCTAACTCTGCATTCTTAGTTTTATGTATCTATTTTCATTTAGTAATGTTTTCCTTCTACTTGAGGAACTCTTGCTAGGTATCTCAGTATACTGACAATTAATTATCTCAGGTTTTGTGTAAAAATGTCCTTATTTTCATTTTATTCTAGAAAAAAATTGTTTATAAATTCTAAGATACCCTTTGTTTATTTCTAGAATTTAAAAATAGCATCCCATTGCTCACAGTTTTGTTTCTGTTAGGAAGTCAACTGTGTCTTATTTTGGTTTAGAATCAAATGATATTATTGTTCTGAGAGGGTTCAACTTATCCTCCGCTGGGCTCATAGTGTCCTTCACTAGGGTGGAGTGAGGATCAACTATTTTCTATGCAGCCAGCGACTCAGCTAAGGTAAAGATTTATTGCAATTCTAGAAAGTCTCAGTTGACAATTAATTTATTTTATTTCTGGGAAAAAACCTTCCAAGGAACCTAGCTTCTATTCCAAGGTCCCAACCTCTGATAGGGCTAGAATGTTAGTTTTTGTTTTCTCAATACCAAAAATTTTTGCTTTTTTGTTCAGAGAATTGAGGATTATTTTTCACCTTAACCTCCTACTCTATGAAATTTCAGAATTCAGCATATTTCTTAAGAAATTTGTTCTATATAAAACATGTTTAAGCATGCAGGTATTTGTCCCAGATATTTAAAAATCATCTATCTCTGCATACACATAATTTGTGTGACTTTTTATTCAAATATGCAGCAAGCAGTTTAAAGTCTCTGAAATTGTCCTTTTTGTTTTTCTATATTTGACCCTCACAAGTTAACTAAAACTGTTTTCTTTACCCCCAAAAGGCTTCACTTATCCTCAAAGTGTTCCTCAAAATAAAGAGATTTTTCCCATCTCTTCCCTACATCTCAAATAAGCAAATCAACCCAAGAGGAAAGAAGTTGCAAAAGGTAAAGTTCATTTCTTGTTTCCTCTCACCAGGATATAATTTCTCCAATCCTTATTTTTTAACAGCTGTCAAATAACTTTAAATATATTATTTTTTTATTTTATCCAGTTTTTCTAGTTGCTTTTGGTGTTTATATTCATCTGAAGCAAACTATTGTTGTCCATTTGGAAGTTTGTAATTCTAATTTTGCTTACCCACTTCTAAAAATAACTCCCATAGCTCTAAGAGTGTTTAAAATATTTCAATAACTTTACCCCTCAAATACTTAATGAAGATCTACTACATAATTGAGACTATATTAGACATACGGATACACTATATTTTCAATACTGAGGCTAATCATGTTCAAAATAGAGCTTATTTACTTTTCTAGCAAAACTTTATGAACCCCATTTTTATTAAAAGCACAGTTTTCCTCCTAAATATCAAAATCTATTTTTTCAACTTCAACTTCCAGTCACAGTCTCTATTCATGCAGTCATCTTATGATATATCTTAAATCTATTTCTTGTCTTGCAGATATCATTTTATTTTTACCTTAGATCTAGTTTCTATTCTTTCTGTCCCAGATGGATCTCTATTACCAGATTTTCCTTCTTCCTCTCTACTATAGGACAACGCAAATGTGACCCAATCACTTTCTTGCTAAGAAGCATTTGGTTAATTGGATTTCAGAGAATGAAATATTGACTTATTATACTACTTGAATATAACATTTCCCTACTTTTACAGCAGAGCTCGCCTTTCCAGCTTTATCACTCAACTTCCTTTGTAAATCCATATCCTTAGTACCCTGAATGGACAATTATGGGTTTTTACATTCTATATTACCTTCTTTTAAAAAAAATTAAGAAGTCAAGTTGTTGTACAATCATAAATGCATATAAAGTAACAAAATGATATTTTTTTATTCTAAACCATAGTTACCCCCACATTGCCCACACCCCAGTCTCTTGATTCTTCTGTATTATACCCCCATAGCAAATATAAATGTATATATGTAATTGTGAAATTTCCAGAATTTAACGATTACATAAATATTATTTGATTTCTTATAGGGGTAAAAATTTTGCCACATTGTTGATTGTCTCCTTATATCCCTCCCTATCTTACCTTTTTACACCTTCAAGCCATTAGTCTTGCTATTCTTTCTATCAAAGTTTTTTTCAACCCTTGACATCCTATATATTCATTAATTCAAAAAGCCAATACCCTTTCTTCTTTAAATGTTTGCTGTTGTATGCCCAGCTTCCTGTGATCGTTTTCTCTTTCAGATAGATCTGATCACTTTTGCTCAAAGATTATTTCTAATCTGAACTTTGAAACAGTCCATTATTTTAATGAATAATATACTTTTATATGCTATAAGACCAAAAGTGTGCACAATAGTTACTTATTCAGTTCCCTCTATCAACCTGGCATGTTACCTCTTGCCTGTGATTTAGAAAAAATTAGCCACTGCTCTCCAGGTATCAATGAAAGTTATTTACAGTTGTTTTTCACAACTGTTAAGTTTGATCTACCCTTTTTAGATTCAACTTTTTTCACCACAGGGCAGCTAGACAATGTCCTCAAAACTTTTCTAACATGGATTCTAGCAAAATCTAAGTCAATTTTGCTATTTGGTAAGCCAACTAACATTCCAGCTAAATTTCTTACCCCGTTGATGACAACCACATTAAACGCTCCAGAGTGTCTCCTCTCGTTTGTCTACAGACTCTCAGAATGTGGCTGCTTCTGCTACAGTGGTTTCTCTTACCTCATTACTTTTTTCTTTCCTCCAAGATACCTTTTATTCAGGTCATTGTGTCTGCCCTGAAGTCATGTGTATTCTTATTTACTGACTGTAGTTTTATATTTCTTATAAGACATACACAGGGTTGTTTATATATGTGTAGTTCCAAAACCTAAACTTACATATAGAAATCATGTCTACTAAAAACGATGTACAGCATTAAAGTAGGCTTGTGTTTGGAGATGAAAGATAGTCACAAATCACATTTTTAGCATAGATATTAGTTTGAGAATAGATGCCTACTAGAGTTCAGACTGGAGAATGTTGCGCCTTTAACCCAATAGTTAGTTAGTGTCCTTATAAGAAGCACATAATGGCATATAGACAGCAGTCACGTGAAGACAGAGGCAAGGCTCTGTCTTTTAAGGAAGAATTTCAGCTGTCACCAGAAGCTAGGAGAGAAACATGGCACACATCCTTCTTCATGGTTCCAAAGAAGCAGTAACACTGCTAATAACTTGATTTCAGACATGCACTTTCCAGAACTGTGAGAGAATGAATTCTGGTTATTTTAGGCCAGCTGGTTTTCAGTATTTTGTTACAATGGTCATGGTAAACTAATACAGGTGTTAAGGCAAAGTATTAAGAATTTAAGATTTTCTCAAAAAATAGATATTTTTTCTAATAGATGTTTTACATTGAATTTTTATATTGAGTAGGAGTAGGCTCTAAATTCATACATACTTTGTTACTCAAACATATCAAGTAAAAACTCTAAAAAGAAGATTTCTTCTAATTTAATGCAAATTCAAAGCAATGGGCTTATTAATTATTTCAATGACAGATTGAATGCTTATCTGATAGGGAATTACTACTGTGCATTTCTCTGCTTCTGTTGGGACTTTGAATATAGATGAGATTTTTCAAAATAGGGAGAATTGGGAGAAAGTATATAGTTTAAGGCAAATTCAGTTCCTCATCCTTTCATACACATTTGTATTAGTCTAGTAACTTCTACTGAGTCATTACTAAATGGCAGGAACCGTACTAGGCAAGATGAAAATGAGGTCAAGTCTATCTTCTAATTGCTCATTTTATATATATATATATATATATATATATATATATATATGAAGAAAAACTCACATGAATTGTGAGTGTTCAAGTCAGAGAGACAGATGATTTCCTAAACATGCAGAGTGAGAACAAAATAGCCTGTATGTACAACAAAGGAGGGCACAAGAATTGGGTGTTAGAAAAAGAGACGACCTAAACCAAACATAACTGTGTTTAGTTATAATTACACAAAGATTTTTTTAAGTATTTGGTCCATGTGACTTTGGAGACCCAGGAGAACAGATGATAGAGTTCCAGTTTCAACCCAAAGTCCCCCAAAGCAGGAGAGTTGATAGTTAGTCTGGGTTCAAGTCCAAAAACAAGAGACTTGTATCCCAGCTCAAAGATAATTAGACAAGAAGGAAATGCTGCCTTACTCGGCCTTTTTCTTTCCATTGAGGCATTCAACAGATTGGATGTTGAGTACTCACATTGGGAAGGATCCTCTGCTTTGCTCAGTTTACTGATGAAAATGTTCATCTCATCCAGAAACACTCTCACAGACACACACATAACGTTTAACCAAATGTAGGGGCATCCAATGGCCTGGTCAAGTTGACAATTATCACTTCTATTTGCTCCAAAGATCTCACTTCCAATAATGATTTTTTCATTTACATAAGAGATCAAGTCAATGAGAACTGCTATTTACAGATAATTTTATAAAGTGTTCTTGATTTTTCCTGCTAATCATTACTTTAATAATTGGAATTTCATAACAAAATTTTATTACTTCTACAGTCAGAATATGCATTAAATAAGTAGCCATCATGTAGAAACTTGCTTTATTTCCCTTTTAATGAAAAAGTATATATAATCCAGTAAAAATCAGGCATAGACACATTTTTATCTATATATCATGTTATGTGTTGCTTTAACTCATATTTTACAAACTTCTAAAGATTCATTGTTTTGATGAATATTTGGTAACAAGGCCAAATACTATTACAATTTCAGCAACTCTCATTTTCATGGCTATTGCTAAACTATTTTATGTACAGTATTTTGTAATAATTATAATTAAATATAAGTGCTCCTAAAATTGTTCATTTTATCCAAAATTATATGTTTGTCCCACAGAGATTTTATTTTCTCTGAGGGAGAAAAACTTTTTACCAATCATCAATTGCAACTTATTGTATCAGGTTAAGAAACGTCAATGAACATGCTATTAAGAGTTCTTCAGAATAACAGTCAACAAATTGAACAGTGTGAACATCTACAATTTATTAATCACCATATTAGATGAAATGGGGAAAATTTACAAATTTAGTGCATTTCTTTTCTTTAAGAAAGTCTAATTGAAAAAAAATTTTTTAAGAAGTGTAATTGAATTAGAATCATAAGATAATAAACTAAAATTAACATGAAAATTGAGCTTAACAAAAAAAAGCTGTAAAATTCAAAGAAAAATTAATGAATTGTAGAAATAACATCACTGTTATCTCCTGCTAGGTGATAAGGGAAGGAGCAGCTTTTCAAAGTTTTCAAATTTGATATGTGGTTCCTAAAAAATAAATATGAGAGACAGTTTAATAACAATAGAATGGTTTATATAATTATGATATGCTGGAAAGACTCAAGGTATCTCTGAACCTGAGGAACCAAAGAGTTTATTTGGAGTAGCAGATGTTTAGGAATGTTAGAAATCAAAGCTTTAAAAAAAAATCCAAGTTAAGAATGCCATTAATACTACTGAAGATTTATTACCAACAGAGTGATGTCATCTCTAAAGGAGTTTGTCTTGTGGTGATTAGAATACATACCTGCAAAATTTTAAGTGAGGAAGAAGATGGACAGTTTTCAGAAATTTGAAAACTATGGCCATGGCCAAATTCAGGCTGTGGATGGATTTCATAAAGTTTAATTGGAACCAAGTCACACTATGTGTTTATGTATTGTCTTGGCTACTTTAATGCTACAATGGCATAATTGAGTAACTGTTAACAATATGGATCACAGAGCTAAAATATTTGCTGTCTGAAACTTCATAGAAAAAGTGTCCCAAGACACGTACTAAAGCAAAGAAAGCCAGTTTTTATATAGCTTATTGAATAAATGAATGGATGATTGAAAGAACTTATGGAAGATGTACAATGATATAACAAGGTATGGGTTACATGCACAGTTACTAGGGGATATACTGAATGTGAATCCAATTAAACAGAGGTCTTCAGATATGAAATAAATACTGCAAAATTAGATCACATGTTCTTTAATTATTGTTCAGGACAGTTCTGGGTTCTTGAGAATATTACATTAAAAAATGGAACACATAGGTCTTCCCTTGGTGGAGCTTTATTTCAAATAAGAAACACATAATCAAAAAGAATAGTATATAATAAACTTCAGAATATTTGCTACAAACCTTAAGTGAAATTGTACTTTTTAAAAAGTATGCTATTAGAACTTACCTAAGTCATCAATAAAACATAAATAGGAAATGAGGAAAGTTAATTGCTTGAAAATATTTCACCCTTTGCTCCAACATGGATATTATATGCCCTATAACCTAAAATGCTTGCTTGGACCTATTATCATAATGTGAACTGCTTTTAAGCTGAGTGGCAAAGTCTAAATAACTTTTTAGAAAATTGCTCCAGGTGGAATATTTTGTTTCTTAAGTTTGTATCAACATTTCTTAGGATTTTATATGTCCACAGGGGAACAGGACTTCTAGATACAGTAGTTTGCAAGGCTTGATCATTTAGTGCTTTGTTTAATGCCTCTTTTAAATTAGTTCTGTTTCTTTCTGTTCTGGTTTTATGAAATCATTAGGAGTAATAGGTAGAATTATAAACATCATTCAGAATTTCTCATAAATTTTCAACTTTATTCTATTTTTTAAAATGAATTTAGCTTTACCATCCTATATCCATCTTGTGATTGGTTACTAAATAAAGGTGCATCTACAAATGCACTTCACAAAATTGTTCAGTGGACTTCATGGAATTATGTAAATGTTACCTCTTGAGTGAATTTATAATTAAGTTAAACTCCAAAGGTGTGCTATATATAAATTGCCTTGTCTTACCGTGTAACACATTGCTGAAATTCTAATCCTCAAATGGCTTTTCACAGAGAAGAATTAGAAATCACTTATGTCATTGTGTTCCTTTGCTTGAACATTAATATCAGCATCAGCATTGGAAAAAGAATCACTTATTGGGTAAGGGGAGTGAGAATTGGACAATAGATACTGATTAATCAGCTATTATTAATCAAATAAGTAAGTTCTTTTTGTCATATACCATCAATTTCAGAATCAAAAGTAAAATTTTTATGAGTGTGTGTTTTAAAATTATAAATATGATACACAATCATGTCGAGATTTGGAAATTTTTAAAATTTGTAATGAGAGAATACTAGAATTCCATTATTTATAACATTACCATTCAAAAATAAACACTAATGACATTAAAATGAATTTTAATGCAATTTTATTCTTGAAATATGTAAATTTGAAAAAGATTAAGAAACATAGACAAATAGAAATAAATTTTTTATTCTATAAAACTAAAATTACATTGTATGTCTATTTTTTCTTGATTTTTCACTTAATTTTTTATTTCTTTGATCACATACTTTTAATTACTGTGTAGAAGTATGAATTTTGGAGATCAAGTACATTGGAGTATTTCAGTTTTCCTGAATAATGCATAATGTTTGAAAAATTAAAATTATAATTTTCCCCAATATCCAAAACCAGTGTGTTTACCTATTTTTATAAAAAAAGTTTATTGAGGCACCACACACATACCAAAATATTCACCCCATTAAAATGTACAATTTAATGATTATTTATATATTCAGAGTTGTGCAATTACCACCATCTAATTTCAGAGAATTGTAATTTCAAATCAAAAATCTTGTAGCTTTTGTTCATTACTCCTCATCACCCACCTACCCCAGAACCTAGAAATCCCTGACATACTTTCTATTTCTATAAATTTAACCTCATCAAGAGGCTCTTGTATAATAAGGGATAATAGCTTAAAGAAGTATAAACCTCTAACCATATTGAAGAATTTCTTTAGAAACCAACGAAAAGCAAATAGACAAAAATAAAAATCCAAAACTAGACAAAAAATTTAACTTTTTGTCATCACAGGTACAGCAAATAGTCAACTGAGTACAATCCCTAGCCAGAAAACACAAAATCACTTATTATATCATATCTACCATGGCTCCTTTCACCCAGTACATCACTTCAGGCTTTTACCCACAATAAAAAAAAAAAAAATTGGTAGGCCTGTTAGAAAGAAAGAATATCCATTTCGAAGTGACAAACAAAGCATCAGAATTAGTATCAGCTATGGCAAAGACTTCAGACTGATCAGATTTAGGGAATTTAAAAATAAATTAAAATTACAATGACAAGACTTTTAGTGGAAAAGTGGACAACATTCAAGAATAAATTGATAAAAACTCTGAGAAATAAAAAAAAAGAAATGTGAAAAATCAATAGCACTGTAAGTTAATACAGAATATATTTAGTGGACTCATTAATAGACTCAATATAGCCAAAGAAAGAATTTATTGAAAACAATTTCAATAAATACTTTTTAAACTGAAAAGAAGGAAAAAAAAGACTAAAAAATCCCAGAACTGTGAGAAAAATAATAAGGGTGTAAAATATGCACAATAGGATTATTACAAGTAAAAGTAAAAGAAAAATCCAAGATAAAAATGGCTAAACCTTTTCTAAAAGTAATGACAGGCACTCAACCACATAACCCAGATACTCAAAAAACACAAAGTGAGATATATGTTAAAAAGTCTAAATCTAATTATATCAAAATATTTTAATTTAAATTGCATCAAATCAAGTCTGAACAAATTTAAGATGTCTGACATTATCAAATATCTTTTCTGATAATGATAGTATGAAGGCAGATATCAGTAACAGGAGGAATATTTAAAATTTCACAAATGTGTAGAAATTAAATTATCAATGGATTGAAAGAAAATTAAAAAGGAAATAAAAATATAAACTAAGACCAATAAAATGGAAACACATTGTACCCAAATTTATGAGAGAGCAGATCCAAGAGGGAATTGATAGCAATAAATGCTTTATCAAAAAGAAAGAAATGTCTCAACAAGACAATCTAATATTACACCTGAAGGAATTAAGGAAAAAAAGAGTAAACTGAGCCCAAAGCTGGCAAAAGGGAGAAAATAAAAAAGACAAGAGCAAAAGTATATGAAACTGAAAATAGAAAAGCAAATGAAAAAACGTCAGTGAAACTGAGATTTTTTAAAAGATAAAACAAAATCAGCAAACCTTAATTAGATTAAGAAATAAATACAATAAGAAATAAAACCAGAACTGAAAGATAAAATATTCCAACTTCCATCACACAAATACACAGGATCACAAGAGATTACAATGAACAATTAAACATCAAAAATCAGATAAATTTTAAAATGCCAAGATTTCTAGACACACAACTCACCAAAATTAAATCAGTGAACAATAGTAAACTTGAACAGACAGATAAAGAATAAGAATAATGAATCTACAATTAAAGTCTCCTGTCAAAAAAAAAAAAAAAAACTAGAACCTAATTTGGAGTGAATTCTATGAAACTTTTAAAGAATACCTATCCTTTTCAAACATTTCCCAAAAAAGTCAAAGAGAAAGGGAATAACTTTGAATTCTTTTTATGATGACAGCATTACCTTGAAACCAAAGCAAGGCAATGACATTATAAGAAAAGAAAATTGAAGTTAATATCCCTGAACACAGATGTAATGAAAATATTTTTTGTTCAACAAAATACAAGTAAATCTAACTAAACAGATGCTAAAATGGTCATTCACCATGATCAAGTGAGACTTATTACCAAGGTGCAAAGATGGTTCAACAAATGCAAACTTGTAAATGTGAATCACAATTCACTAGATTAATAAAATGAAGGGGGAAATATGATTATCTCAATAGATCCACAAAAAGAGTTTGAAAAAAATCAACTTTATTTCTCATCAAAAACTCAACAACTTAGGTATACAACAACTGCACCTCAATATAATATAGGCCATATGTGACAAACCCACAGCTAACCTTATACTCAAAAGTTCAGAACTAATAAATAAATACAGTAAAGATGACAATGCAAAATCAACAAAAAAATAAGTAACAGGAGAAGGACACCCACTCAGAGCAGCCCCACCCACCCACCAGACAGGCCCAGGCCTCTGGTCTCTGGCAGCAAGAGCCCAGGACAAAACAACTCCAAGTTGAACCCCCATCCAGAGCCACCCAGCCACAGCACATACCTACCAGGTCCACATATATTGTGCCAGTCCTCACTGCCAAGGATATCAGCTCCCATCACAGTGTGCCTGTATGAACCCATGACCCAGTAATGCACTCCAGCTGCTGTGCTTCGACAATCCCCAAGCTGCTCCACATCCCCAAAAGTTACCAGATCTGCATCCAGGAGCCTAGATCTAAAAGGTGCAGCAAAACAAGACTACAGGCAGGAGCAGCTTTCTGGAAAAAGGTGGTCGTTAGAGGGGTGACATATGACCCAATCCTTTGATCTTCAAGGAAGAAGCACCCAGACCTGCCTTGTTTCCCCAAAGGGAACCTCAATTTACAGATCCACAAGAACCTCTTCGAAAACAAGAAATCAAACTAGAAAAGATTCACCTCAAACCCACAATCCCCACTACCAAGATGCCCACAGACAGGGAGTGGGATGAAAACCTAGAAATTTAACAATCTGATTACTAAAAGGAATGGTGACCAAAGGAAGATATAATGAAGGGATGAAGTGAGAGAACTCAAGAGATGAAAAACTCTATTAGCAAAGAAATACACATAAAAAAGTTTTGGACCAAAAATATTCAGTCAATCATATCAGAGGAACAATGGGAGAATTTAGTAATAGATTGACCGCTACAGAAAACAGAAACTCAGGTCTTTAAGAAAGAACATCCAACAGTGATTGTAAGCTGATTAAGCTTGAGAGCACATGCATGACAAAAAGAAAAAAATAAAAAGCACTGACAGAGCAGACATTTTCAAAATGTCTGGGACGAAATCAGAAAAAACAATCCAAGAGTAATTGCAATACAGGAAGAAATCAAAGTGCAAATGAATGGCATAAAGAATATTCCCAGTAAAAGAGTTACAGAAAATTTTCCCATATGAATATAGGTCAGTCATGCTCACCTAGGAGAAAATCTTTGCCTGCTACATCTTGGACAGAGGGCTAATATCCAGAATATACAAAGAACTCAAAAAATCAAACACCAAAACCACAAATAATCCAATCAATAAATGAGCTACAGAACTAATAGAAACTTCTCAATGGAGGAAGTCCAAAGGCCCATAAATATATGAGAAAATGTTCTACATCACTAGCAATCAGAGAAATGCAAATCAAAAATTTGCTGAGATTCCACCTCACTCCGGTCAGAGTGGCAAAAATGAAGAATACAAATGACGACAGATGCTGGACGGGCTGTGGGAAAAGAAGAACACTGTCACATTGCTGGTGGACTGCAAAATGGTTAAGCCACTCTGGAAAGCAGTGTGGAGACTCCTCAAAAAGTTGGGGCTGGAACTCCCTTATGACTCTGCTATCTCACTCCTGGGTATTTTCCCAAAAGAACGAGAATCAGTGTATTATAGAGATACACCTTTATCATTGTTTGTAGCAGCTCAATTTACTATAGCTAAACTATGGAACCAACCCAGATTCCCCTCACTTGACTAGTGAATTCAAAAACTGTGATACATATATATAATGGAATACTACTCAGCTATCAGAGAAAATGATATTATGGCATTTGCAGCCAAAAATTATGCTAAGTGAAATAGCCCCAAATCAGAGACTCAAGGGCCAAATGTTTTCTCTCATTTGTGGAAGCCAGAATACAATCAGAAACAGTATGATAGAAGGCCAAACTAATAATAACCTCAACATGTATGAAATTTTACACAAGCAGAGGGAACCTTGCTTATGATACTGAGGGAGGAAGGGAGGGGACTAGGGAGGGGGGAGGGAATAGGAAGGATATCAAGGAGGCTGGAGGGTGGGAGTTTGGGGGATTCAAACCAGTGGGGAATCTTCAACTTCCATGAGAAGTCCAATTAACGTGGGGGTTAAATAGGGTGAAATATGGAACCATTGGGAACCCAAGGGGGAAGCCATGGAATGGCATCAGCCTTGGCTTGGCCTGTCATTATACATTGTTCTTGACTGTATGACAATGACTCCCTCCTAAATGTAAGCCTATGTTTTAACTAATAAAAAATGAATTTAAAAAAGATATGCTCACCTAGGAAGCATATAGGACACCTAATAGGTGTAATAAAAAAGAGAAACTCACCAAGACACATCATATTCAAATTGCATAATGGAAAACAAAGAAAGACTGTTAGAAGCTGCAGTAGAGAAATGTCAAATCACATTCAGAGGGAAACCAATCAGGATCACCTCTGACTTTTCAGCTAAGACACTAGAAGCAAGAAGACACTGGAAGGAGATATTTCAAACTCTGAATGACCACAAGCTGAAACCGAGAATATTATACACAGCAAAACTCAGCTTCAATTTCAATGGGGAAATAAGAGAATTTTACATTAAGATCAAATTTGCAGCATTCATAAACAGAAAACTAGCATTACAGAGAACTCTAAAAGATAAACTCCAGAGAGAAGAACAAGCAAACCATTCTCAAAACCTACCAAGAAAGGAAGTTCAATAAAAGTACACACTATCAAAAGACAACCAAGATACCATAGAACTCACTAATAAAACATGATGATTATGAACTACAACCACATAACTATCTCAACACTGAGTGTGAATAGTCTCTAGCACCAATCAAAAGACACAGATTACCAGATTCAAACACAAAACAAAATCCAACAAAATGCTGCTTACAGGAGACCCATCTTAAAGCCAAAAACATCCACAGATTGAGGGTGAAAGAACAGAAAAAAAAAACTACCAGGCTTATAGCCCAAGAAAGCAGGCTGGAGTTGCAATACCGATATCCAACAAAGTAGACTTGAACCAAAAATTTATCAGAAGAGATAATGAAGGCCACTACATCGTACTGAAGGGAACACTACATCAGGAAGATATAACCATACTAAATACTTATGTTCCAAACACCAACACTCCCAAGTATGTGGAAAAAATACTCCATGACATAAAACCACTTGTTGACCCTAGCATAATAATACTGGGAGACTTTAATATTAATACTCCTTTATCACCAATAGACAGATCATCAAAGCAAATAAATAAAGATATCTCCAGCCAAAGCCATTCCATAAATAAAATGGACTTAACAAACATCTATAGAATATTTCACCCTATATTGGCTGAGTTTACCTTCTTCTTAGCAGCACATGGATCCTTCCCCAAAATAAATCATATTATGTTCACAAAGGAAAACTTAACAAATATTAAAAAGTGGATATTTCCCATATATTCTATCAGAACATGATTCAATGCTCCTAGCAATTAACACAAAAATTATAACAGAAAATACATACATACATGGAGATGGAATAATACCCTATTGAATGAAGAATGGATCCAAGAAGTCATGAGAGCAGAAATCAAGAAATCCCTGGAAGAGTATAAGAATCAAGACACAGCATATCAAAACCTCTGGGATAGCATGAAAGCATTTTTTTTAGAAAGAGAGTGGAAGAGAGAAAGAATTTTATTTAGATTTTCATCTGGCCTTTCTTTCTTCAACACTTAATTGTGTATGTGGTACTGGGATTTGAACTGAGGTCCTCATGCTTGCCAGGCAAGCACTTCAACCACTGAGCCACCATTATAGCCCATAGAGCACTTTCTTTTTAATAAAGAGGGGACAGTGAGAGAGAAAGAGAGAAGCAATTTTTATTTAGTTTTTCATGTGCCTCCCATTCCTTGGACATTTTGTTGTATATGTGGTGCTGGGGTTTGAACTCACATATTTGTGCATGCCAGGAAAGCACCGTAACCACCATGCCACTGCTCCAGCCCTCCATAAAGTACACTTAAGGGGAAAATTTATAGAACTGAGTGCCTACATTAAAAACCAAGAAAAATCTCAAATAAATAAGCTAATGCTCCACCTCAAATCCCTACAAAAGTAAGAACAATCTAATCCCAAAGTCAGCTGAAGGCAGGAAAAACACAATCTCAGAGCTGGAATCAATGAAATTGAAAACAAAAAATAAAATACAATAAAGAATCAATGAAACAAATATCTGGCTCTTTGAAAAACTATATGAAATTAATTGATCCATAGCCAATCTCACTAAAAGAAGGATAGAAATAAAGCAAATCAACAAAATCACCAATGAAAAGGGAGAAATCACCACTGACCCCATGGAAATCAAATAGATTATCAAAGCCTATTTTTGAAAAATTATACTCCTCTAAATCAGATAATCTGGAAGACATGGAAAAATTTCTAGATATACACAACATTCCCAAAATTGACACAGAATGATATTGAAAGATGAAACAGCCCCAATAACAAGCACTGAAATCAATATAGCAATTAAAAGCATTCCAAAAAAGAAACATCCAGGGACTGAAGGATTCCCCGCTGAACATTACCACACCTATCCCTCTCCTTATTAAGCTGTTCCAAGAAATTAAAAAGGAAGATCTCTCCCAAACATTTTTTATGAGGCAACCATAATTCTGATACCAAAACCCAATAAAGACACATCAAAAAAGAAAAATACAGACAAAACCCCTGATGAACACAGACACAAAAATCCTTAATAAAGTTCTAGCAAATTGGATTCAAAAAGAAGACAATTCATCAGGATGAGTGGTTTTCATTCCAGGGTTACAAGGTTGGTTAACATAAACAAATCAATAAATATGATTCATCACTTAAACAGAATTAGGGACAAAAGCCATATGATCATATGATCATCTCAATTGATGCAGAAAGGCCTTTGATAAAATCCAGCACCCATTTATGATCAAAATTCTGGAGAAGATAGGGATCAAAGGAACTTAACTATACAAAGGCCACCATATATGACAAACCAATACCTAGTATAATACTAAATGGAGAATAGCTGAAAACATTTCTACCAACCTCAGGAACAAGGCTGCCCACTCGTACCACTTATACTCAACAGAGTCCTTGAGACTCTAGCTGGAGCAATCAGGCAAGAAAAGGAAATCAAAAGAATAATAATAGGAAGAGAAGTCAAACTATCCCTTTATGCTGATGACATGTTCTTATAACTAGAAGATCCAAGAAACTCCACTAAAAAATTGCTTGAGCTTATAAACAGATTTAGCAAAGTAGCAGGCTACAAGATCACCACCCATAAATTAATAGCTTTCCTATATGCTAACAATAATAAAGGAGAAGAAGAAATCAGGAAATCTATCCCATTCACAATATCATAAAGAATAAAATAAAAAACTTAGAAATTAATATAACAAGGGAAGTAAAAGACCTCTACAATGAAAATTATTGAACACTGAATATAGAAATTGAAGAAGACCTGAGAAGATGGAAAGATGTTCTGTGTTGTTGGTTAGGCAGAATTAATATCATGAAAATGGCCATTCTGCCAAATGTGCTATACAGATTCAATGCAATCCCCATCAAGATACATTTTATGGAAACACTTTCTAAAATAACTCATGAAAGGAGAGAGATGCATTTCTGTCATGGTTTGTAATTGCATAATTACCTTTACTGTTGCTTTTTATTTTGTATGTCTGTCAATTTGAATTATGTTCTGGGATCACTTGCTCTCCTCACTTGCTCTCCCGGCTAAAGAACTTCCTTTGGTAGCTTTTGTGAAGTTATTCTTTTTAAAACAAGGTCTCTCAGTTTTTGCTTACTTTGGAATGCTTATTTTGTAAACATAGCTTTCATGAATTATTTATTGACATCAGTTTGTTTTTGCTTGTGTTGTTTGCTTGTTTGTGTTTGCCCTTTGAGCCAGTTGAGTATGCTATTCCACTCCTTTATGGTTTCATTGTTTCTGCAGAGAATCAGCTATTATTCTTGCTGGGTGTTATGGTTTAGGTCTGAAATTTCCCCCTAAAAGTTCATGCGTTAAAGCTTGATTCCCAATGCATCAAGTTTCAGAAGCAGGGCTTTTAAGCAATGATTAGAGCTCCATCCTCATCGGTGGATTAATCCATTTGATGGATTAATAATCTGAATGGACTATTGGGTGACAACTATAGGCAGGTGGGGGCTCCTTGGAGCAAGTAGGTCACTGAGAATATGCCCTTTGGGACTGTATATTGTTCCTGCTCCTCACTACCACCCCACCCCCAGCGGCCATGAACTCTCTGCTATGCTCTTCAGCCATGATGCTCTGCCTTACTTTAGGCCCAGAGCAATGGATTCACCCATCCAGAGACTGAGACCACTGACACAGTAAGCCAAAATTAATGTTATCTCATCTCGGTTGTTCTTTTCAGGTGTTTCAGTCACAAGGACAAAAAGCTGACTAGTGCATTGGGATTCTCTGCTAAGTGATGAGTTTATTTTTCTCTAGCTGCTTTAAGATTTACTCCTTCCCTTTGACATTCAGTATGTATACTATGGTAGATCTATTAGTAAATTTCTTTGCATTTTCCCTATTTAGAATTTTTTGAGATTCTTAAAAGTTGGAGAAATGTCAGGTGTTAGTTCTTTGAATAATTTTGTGCTTTTTTTTCTATCTTCTTTTGATAATCATGTGACACCTATTTTGGTATGCTTAATGGTGTCCTGTATTTCTCTGAGACTCTGCTCAGTTTTCTTCCTTATTCTTTCTCTTTGTTCTTCAGGTGCATGATCTCTTTTGATCTATCTTCAAGTTCAATTCTTTGCTCTACCAGTGCAGATGTATTGTTGGGCCTATCTAATAATTATTTTAGTTTTTTTTTTTCAGTTTTCAAATCCAGAATTTACAGGTTGCTTCTTTATTATGACTTATGTTTTATTGATATTTTTATTTGATGTACTATTGTCATATTAATTTCTTTTACTTTTTCATGAAGATTTTCTATATTTCTTTGAACATATTTATAATGACTACTTGGAAGGCTTTTTCTGTTCAATATGTTGTGTCTTAGTTCTTGGAGACAGTTTATGTTGCCTATTTCTTCTGACATATGGGTTGTACTTTTATTTCTTTGCATATTTCATAACTATGTGTTACAGAATGAAGATTTTAAATAATATATTGTAGTAATTCTAGTTACTGATAACCACTCCTCTGACACACATGTTCCCATGGTTATTTACTTGTTTGTATGATTACTAAATGGTTAAAGTGTTTTAGTGGAGTACATTTCATCCTATAGTATGTTTCTGATGTTCCTCAGGTTTGGGTACACCCATAGTCACTCTCAATGAATATGATTTTATCATGGATCCTGTTGTCTTTTTTCCTGTCCATACCCTCCTGCTAATATCTATTATTTATTGGTTTTTGCTTTGTTGCTTTCAACAATGTCTTGGAAAATACATTGTTTACTACCTAAGCCACTAAAATTCAAACTCCAGGTCACTGTTTAAGATTTGATTTTCCTCATGTCAGCCTATTTCCTGGTTCTCTTGATTAATCTAGCCAGCCTGCAGATAAGCTCATATGTCTAAGAAACCTACTCTATCTTTGCAACTGCCCTCCACATATTCTCCATTCTTTTTAAGAATTCTCTTAGGCTTGAACTTCTCCATACTGTATTGTAAATGGAATCAGTTCCTTTGGGGAGTGATTTGGAACTCTGCGTTCTGTAACCTGCTTTTTCTCTTACACAAAATCTCTGAGCCAAGCTCTGATATTGGGATATGGACCATGGCAGATTTCTCCCTGAGAGACAGTCCTGCTTTTGAGAGGATGGACGAGGTTGTATTTACGTCCAAACCTTGAAAGGAAGACAGTGAAGAAGAGAAGAGGCTTTCTTTTCTGGGTGAAAGCAAGAAAAGAGTGTTTGGGGGGAGGGAAACTAGAGACACATTTAAAATTGTTTCTGTTCAAAGCAGTTATACCTCTTCCTTTCCCATCTCCCCATTCTTTGCCACAAATGATGAGTGTTTTAAACAACAGACTTTGTAAAACCACCAATCTTTTCAGTAGGAAGATTTGCTATTCTGAGCATGATCTTGGTTTCATTTGTTTTTGTTTTTGAAAGCTTAGCACAGAGCCTAGAATATAGCAGATACTTAATAGAATGTCCATTGGATTAATTAATGAAGCCAAGAATTATTTGCCAAAAATCTTTTGATGAAAGTTGTAACAAATTTAAACCCAAATTTTAACTGGACTAAAAAGAAAATCTGAGGATAAGAACATATTGCTTTTGGGGGCTCTGCGATTATGGCTCTTGCCTGGCATGTGCAAGTACAGGGTTCAAACCCCAGCACCCATATACACAACTAAGTGTCAGAGCAACGAACGCCATGTAAAATCTCAATTTAAAAAAAATGATTCTCTCTCTCTCAGTGTCCTTCTCTCTTTAAAAATATAAACTATTGCTTTAAAAAATAATTTAAATATAAATTCCTTAAAAGACTTGAACAAATGTTCCATTATTTTAAGAAAGAGTCCAAATCATTTGCTATAGATTTTGATATCAGATGTTTAAAAGAAAGAGAAAGAATTAAGCTGAAAAAAAAACATTAAAAGATTACAGCAGGGCTGCAGTGGTGGCTCAGCAGTTGGAGCACCTGCCTGGCATGTCCCAGGACCCAAGTTCGAATCCCAGCACCACATAAACAGCTAAGTGTTAGAGACAAAAAGGCCAGATGAAAAAAATAAATAAAATTGATTCTCTCTCTCTCTCTTTCCCTCTTTCTCCTTAAAAAACAAAAGATTATAGCAAACATATACAAGAAACTAGTGATCACAGGTGTATGTCAATCAACACCACCATGCAAATAAGTAATTCCTGAAACTGCACTGAAGAACTGAACTCACTGTCCCCTGACAGCCGGAGTCCCTGTATGTAGACCCAGCTTCCTCTGATGGCTTCATGTCCCTCCTCACCCCGTGACAACCTCACCACAGAGGAGCTTCATTGTAACCAGAATCCCAATTTGCTCTCACGGAATTTTCTGAAGTAATTCAGGTCTTTCATCTTATTTAACTACTGAGCCTTGGTTTATATAAATTCATAATTGTGATTCCACACTTCATGGAAAACATAAACAAAATTAGAAACTCTGGACAGCAAAGATAATAAATGTTCCAACGGTGTCCTACAGATAAATCACATAGATACAGGATTTCAAACATCAGCCAGTGGGTGGTTCCAGTCCTTTGAAAGGAAATCGTTTCTCTGTGACAAGCTGATGTTAACATCTTAATTAATGAAGAAAAGTCAAATAAAAAAGTATTGTTCTTTATTATATTTTTATAAATTAAGCCACAATACCCTTGTGTTTAAACTTTATTTTCCATTAATAAATTTACTTTAAGCTATAGATGGAGCCTTCAAAATGTTGATATTTACATCACTCACTGAAGTATATCCTGAGAATGGCACTTTCTCTAAAGTGCAGACTGTTGTAAGCTTTATGTTAAACTGAAATACTTAAACACCACTTCAAGGTCATGAAGTTGATTCTCATAATAGAAAGTCATTTTGTTAATTTCTACTTTCAAATCTAGTGAAACAAATCCCATAGAATATTCTGGTTCGGTCGCTGAGTGTTCCAGTGTCTGGAAGTAACCCTTGCTGGATGTATCTTTATTGCTTCTCTGCCACTGTTATGGCTACTAAAAGGTCAGCCAGAGCTTATGGCACCAAAAGGTCATTTTTGTTATTCTAAAGAGAGAAGTTTTGACATATGATATATGGTGAAGAAAACAGAGTCGCTAACTGATGTACTGTAACACTAATCATGGTGCGTTTTATTTCTTTAAAAGAAAGAAGAGGCTTATATGAAAATACTCTTTAAAACATTCAAAATATAAAAGGAATGGATTTTATACTCTATGCTCCCCTTGACAAAGTTTGCAATTTTGGTAAATATAAATTAGTAGCCTGGATTATAACATATCAGCTCACTTACATTCTTCATTTAATTTTCTCTTACGTATTTCTTTTTTATGGGTCTCAGACAATAGTGTCAGAAAACATTTTTTTTAATTATACATTTGTTGCTGGGAGAAAGAAAGCCAGTCACCACGTGCTTCTTTCCTAGACATTTCCTCCATCTCAAGACAAGGCATGATGCAGCCCACTGGACTTGATCCCTGAGTATGCACTTGAACGGTTGTAGGAATGGTCTTCACGAACACTAAACCAATGAGGTGAATTCTGAAACTTTAGAATTATACACCGATTGTTCAGTATAAATCTGAGAAAAAAAATCGTTGAGTTTCTTTCATTGAAGAACTAGTTGTATTACTACAATTTCTAAAAATCAAACTTAAGGTAAGGTTGTCGATCTAGAATCTCTGGATAGAGACCCAACAGGGAGCTCTAAACTCAGCAAGAAAGTACAAAAAATTTATATCTACATAACCACAGTTTCTGTCAGATTCTAAATCAGGCTGTGACAAAATACAGAAATATGAGCTGCCGAGCTGTGATATTGAAACTGGAAATGCCAGAAGGATCCAGTGTGCTCCTGAAGAATCCTTTCTCATGTGTTCACAAAGAGGGTATCTCCAAGAGCAATAGTAACAAAATTTATGGCATGATTATTTCAGGACAAACAGTGTGCTAAGTGTTTCAATATTGCTTCATAAATTATCTGTAAACATTACACATACTGTTCTCAGTTCTTACAAAAACCCTGAAAATAAGCTATACATGACCATACTTTAAGTGAGGAAATCAAATGTGTGTCCCTTCCATTAACAGTTAAATAGAACACCTAGAATCTTCTTTTCATACATTTTTAGCAGATGAACCTGTTCTTCAAATGAAAATTAACATAGAACTGCAAACCATAAGTACACAAAATAGTAATTGATGTGCATGTTTTTATTTTTAAGTGTCAGATATAGTACATCCTCTAAAGGCAATCCATGAGACAACAAAGGGAATTTTCAAAGCAAAAATTTCTAAGTAGAGATTGTAAATGAGAGCTAGCAATTTACAGAAGCTTGAACATCCAAATTATTTCTGTTTTATTTTTGGGTTGCATGATATAAAAACAATTCTGTTTTCCATAGAACAACTGCAAATGATAACAGTTTTTAAACAGCTCATCCTGCAATTTCCTGATGCTCTTCAATTTAACTCATCTGGAAGACTAAAGGAGAAGTAGCAGAAAATTGTTTCAAGGTTGAATTACTAGCATTATCTAACATCTGCTCTCAACCCTTAATTGTTAAATTTTCAAGTTGGAATTGGTTGATGAACAGTTTCTCATGCATTTTAAATTATCATTCTTTGGAAACTAATGTTCAAATGTATCTTTCTTCCATTCTGTGTTCAACAATGTCAGCTTCTAACATCAGCCAACTCACCCTATCTCTATCAAAGTTTCAAAACAGTAAATATATGGTACTTGTATTTCAAGGCGAATTTTAAAGCTCTGTTTTGATTGCGAACACTTTATTTTCAGTTTTATGTAAGTAAAATGACATTGTGATACTACATTACTAATAAGAGCCTTCTTGGCTCACTCCAAATATCAGTAGGATATGCATGGTGGGAAAGCCATGTCATAGCTGAGCGAATTTTAGCTAAGAAATTCTCTTCATTAGGAAACAGGAATGTTGGGGCGGTGGCTCGGTGGTTATGGCGCTTGCCCTGCATGCACCAGTACCTGAGGTCAAACACCAGCACCACGTACTCAACGAAGTGTTGGAGCAACGAAAGCCACATGAAAAACTAAATAAAAATGTTTCTCTCTTTCTCTCTCACTCTTACTGTCCATCTCCCTTATAGAAAGAAAGAACAGGAATGTTTCTTCTCTATTTGAAATTATTGTTCTAACATCTTACCACATAACAGTTAATAAAATCTGCCATAAAAAGAATGGAAATTTAAAACTCAGTACTGTTCACCACAGTTTCGAAAAATCTGCACCTGAAATATCAGACCTTAAAAACATATATAATTTGTGTGGCATTTATATAAGACTCTGATGAAAGATGATGCATCTTAAGAATTACTGTACACTCTAAAACAATATAAAAATTAAGTATATTTTTCTACAACAGCTTTAAAAAAAACTGCTCCTACATTCTGGGCCATTGTTCTCAGCCACTACAGACATCATTTGAACTTATTTAATGATGTGATAAAAGCTTTAAATATAGTTTTTGTATTGTATGTTTTCCCAATGTTTTGCAATTATTTGACCTTCTTAGTTGCACACAATGGCACACGCCTTTAATCTCAGCCACTCTGGAAACTGAGGCACAAGGACCACAAGTTCAAATCCAGCCTCAGCAACTTAGCGAGGACTTAAACAACTTTGAAAGACCCCGTCTCCAACTGAAAAATAAAAATGGCTGAGGATGTAGCTTAGTGATTACGTGTCCCTGGGTTCAATCCTCAGTACCAAAAGAAGAAAAGGTGTTTGACCTTCTTTATATGAATCTCTGTGATGTATTAGATATAAAATATAAGAATATCTGTGATACACCTACCTTTACCTGGTTGAATTGGTAAGAGTTCATATATTGTATTTCAGTTTAATAATGTCGTGGATGAGTACTCTTAAGGTTCCTCTAGTTTTATCATCAGACAACATCACTGATTGTGTATTCATCTGTGTACTTCAAGTACTTGCAGAAAAGAGGCAAGATTGATAAACATCACTGATAGCACGTGATTCTTCCTTATATCTGATGTATTTAATTATTTTGAAAATTTCAACAAATGCAATGCAATTGACATATTTGTTGCAGAAAGCTTATATAGCACTATATTACTCAATTTATATTGAAGTATAAAGATCTCATTTTTGTATTTATTTGTGCTTCGAAATGATTTGTCAGGAGAATATAGAATGCTTTTGCAAAATTTTATTATGGAAGACTGTCCTCTAAAACGTGATCCCTGATAAACAACAGCATTTTTGTCTTCACTTCAATTTGTGTGACTTTTCAGAATATTAATTTCACTGGATGCCTGCTTATCCGTATGGGTGATGATAGTCACATGGTTGGTTGATGAGTATAAATCTGGTTCTACAAGTCACTGCATTCTGAGCCTGAATTTTGTCATCAGTCCCATTGTTAAATATATTCTTTTAAATTTCCCTCTTTAAACTTTGTTTTCAAGGAATGTTGTTTCACTTTACTTCAAACGTATGCAAAATTTACAAATTCAAAAATGACTTATAGAAGCACATCGAGCTCAACTCAAAGATAAACATAGAAACAAGGCATGAAACATGTGAAACTGAATTTGTGGTATGGTTTATGGAGCCTGTTGGAATTAACCATCATTGTGTACATACAGGACATTGGAAAATTCATCATTAGTACTGGTAAAATGAATGTTTATTGAGCAGCTGTCATGTGCGAAGACTATGCCTCATAATGAAGATGTACTGGGTAGGTAAAGCTGTCCAGGCTCTCATCATGGTGGTTTTAATTAATATCAAATGATTATCTCACCTCCTAACTATAAAATTTCAAGCTTGTGTTTTAAGAACACAGCCTTTTCTTCAAATGTATCTTATTGGTGCCAATATGCAAATTACATCCTTTACCTGATATCCCTCCTTGATTTACCTTTTTCCCTCTCAAACGTTTTTAAACCCTTTAGGATCTGTGGAGCACAATCTGAAAAACCTCTTTGGACTTCTCATCTTACCTCCACTAAGTTTGAACTCTCACATGCACTTCAGAAGCAAGTGTATCAAACAATAGTCCGAGGAAGGTAGCAAAGACCTCTTTGAATCAATACTTCTGTAGCACAAATCCAGCCATTTATTTCTTCATTCACAAACTATTTATTAGACACTTCCATGGAGCACATTCTGGGGTAAGAAAACATAAAAAGCAATAATCTTTGATTTCAAGTTGCTTAAAATATACAGAGAGAAAAATGAAGCTAACATGCAGTAATAATGATAAAATGTAAATTTATTATCCTATGTTGAATTGGGTCAATTGTTTCAGGGACATTTACAGGATGATAAGATTACAGATGTCACTGACATTCTCTGAAAAAGAGTTTAATTCTTCAAAAACAGGTGGTGTATCCTAAGTATCAGATGTGGCCAAAAGAAGAAAAAAATTAGAGTTGGTGAATTACTAGGAAAAGAAGTAAATCAAGTTGGAACACATTCCCCTTAACTTTATAAGATGTGGTTCAAAGTTTGTGCTAAAAATGCCTCCATTTCAATATTTTTATTAATGAATATTACTGGTACTGTTGCTATAATTGAACCAACATCAGTTAAATATGATGTATATAGAGTATTAATTCTGTTCTATATAAGAAACACAATTTGGAGGTTGAATCAAAGATGAGATTAATTTTATTAATTAGCTATCTGTAGTAGAGTGATTTCCTTTGCAGAACATTTGTAGTTTGAGCCATTAGTAAAATTGAAAGATTCATCTTAGTGCTATTAACAAATGTTCATTTCAAAAAATATTGTAATATGAAAATTAAGCACAACCACATCATTTCATTTTCTGATTACATTTCAGATTTCCATAAGTAGCGTATTCCTTTTACATGGCAAATCTTCAATTAATATTTGTTACATATTTCTTAATCAAGTCAGGTAATAATTTTAAATAAAATTTATAACTTTGAATCAATAAATAATTCAGGTAATAATTATTTGCAAATATAATTGTATTGAAATATTATTGCCTTTATATATTGCTCATATTTATTTTGATCATTTAAGGATAATAGTCTGTTTTTAAGAATCGGTGATCAAACCCTTAAAATCATTGTTGGAATGTTAAAAATAAAGAATAAATCTATTTTAGTATTCAGTAACATGTAATTAGTCAACATTTGTAGCAGTTACAGAATATGATAGTCCTATTACAATACATGTATACTTTAAAGACTAAAATGGAGAATAAAAACATGTAAATCAATGCTATCAATAAGAGATAAGCTATAAGCACTAGCATTTGCCAAGCAAATAAGACAGAACAGATAAAGAGGCATGTTTACTTCCATGTTAGTATTCTCCTTTTTCTCAGTACAGGTAATTAGAGGTTTTTCAGAAGCATGAAAGTGACTTCCTCCCCCACATCAGAATGATGTGGGGAAGAAAGAAGTCATATTACTTTGACTGATAAGACAAGAAGATAATAGAGATGATTAAATGATGACACTTGCAGATTCTTGGTGTGCTATGCCGGTGTGCTGCAAGATTTAACTATACTTAACACAGTAATCAGGTAATGCACAAACCGAAATCATCCCAAAACAAAAGTTCTTAAACTAACATATTAAGTTTCGCTGAGCCTAAAAGAACAACGGGTTTCATTGCAGTGTTGTTCGGTATAGGTTTGTTCTGAAGGGGAGGTGGCCAGACCTGTCAGGGGAGGACGTGTTTGGTCTCTTTGTGTGGTATTTATAGCCAGGTCTGGTTAATGTCAGTCTTCACTTTATTGGTATTCTCTTAAATCCTGAAATTTTACCCAGACTTTTCCTTATAAGCCCAATCTTCTCAGAAAACTCTACCTAAATTGGCAGCAATATAAAAGTTTTGGCTTTTTCCTCACAAAATATTTTTCCTACTTGCTCCAATATTGTTAATCCTGATTGTAAAGTTTCACCTCAGACCTCAAGTTCAACTTGAGCATTTGTTGTTTATATACATACATTCTTTTTTTTCCCACTCTTTAGTAACAAAAACAAACAAAAATCCTTTTTCGGAGCCCCAAAGACCTTCTTTTTTCTGATAGCCATAGTTGGTAATGGAAGTGGAAAAAAACAATCGATCAGTTACCAGAGATGAGACTTCCTGAGCTGCATCTCGCACATTAAAGAAAGTTATTTCATTCTCCTTTTAAATGTACAAAATCAAATAATTTCAAACATAAACATGGAAAGTAAGATCCCATTTTTGTTAACCTATGCTTTATTATTTAAAAAAATGAATCTTAAATAATATTTAAAGACTAAGTATGTAGAATACTTATAGTACTTAATGGTTCCTGAATTATAATTCCACAGAATTTTATATTTCTCCTTTAGTTGTTTTAGTTTGGATTGTAAAAGAAAATATGAAATACGAAGCAAGAAAGCAAAGCAGAGATTATGTGAATTTTATGTATTAGTAGGAGAAAGTGCAAACAATAATTTAACAAAGAAACAGAAGGTGCTATCTTCTTTTTCTACCTCTATCTTTAACAGCAATGATGTATTGAGGAAGAGACAGAACATATTTTTAGAAATATAGTAAATAGAAACTAAAGGTTATTTCTTTAAGTAATACACCTTTGGTTACCAAAAATGAGCCCATATTAAAGGCAGCAGCGTTCTTTGGAGCGGCTTTTTTTTTTTTTAGCATGGTAGTGTGGCCGAGTGGTCTTCTTTTGATTATCATCTGTAAAAACAAAAATGCAAAATATTTGTTTTTTAATTTGTGAGGCAAGTAATGGATGGAGGTTCAGGAAAAAACACTGATTGGAAAATGTGTTTTCATTTCATTCACTATTTTTGATCAATAACAATAAGATTCATAAAGATTTCAAATTCTGGAGCATCCAAGAACTGTAATAACATTTTTAAAATTACCAGCAAGTATTCTTTACAACCCTTTTCCTTGAGTGTTAAATTATTTGCTAATTATTAATTTTTGTGACTGAAATTGATGATCATTCATGTTTCTACTGATAAAACTTCTAGCATATCTTTGGTTAGGTTTTTATATTTCATGTCATTTCATTTTTAATTTATAAATTTTTATACAATGCCAACAATTTGTCTTAAAGAATTTCCAGTCAAGGGATTTGTAGTCTTTCTTGGATTGTAGAGGAACTCCCAATTTATTATTTTATGAGTCATTATATTCACATTTTGAACAGTGTATAATTTTTACTGTAAATGTCTCCAATGCCGTAAAAATATCCATCTTCTCACTGAAAATTTAACGCTGAATCCTGCACACATCCTTTGAAGTGGCTCAGATGAACAAGTGTAATATTTACTATCCTTTTCCACCACCTAATTATCAACATTTTAATTTTCTCTTTTCTGCTGAACCAATTCTGTGATCCAGTTTCTGTTTCTGAACCCCAATCCTTTCTGCCCCAAAAATCCGGTTGTATTTTTTTCGAATGTGGTACATAGAAATGCGGTAAAAATCTAAACTGATATTTAATCTTTGATCATGTTATCCAAAATCTTAAATTCACCCTTTTACCAATCAGACACAAAGTCATTAGTGGCATTTTTCTTTCATATTCTGTCTTACATCTCTATGTGTGGAACAACTCTTAAATCATCTGTTATCTAAAACATGAGATGCCAAGCATTAGAAATAAAGTCATTCATTACGTAAAATTAGTCTTCATTGTCTAATAATTTTACAAACAGATTTCTGACTAAGAGACACTCTTACTGCATTTAAGTATAACTTGCTTTATAAAAAACAAGATTGATAATATTTTCTCAAAAAAGAGCTCTTTTCAGAAACTTAAAATCATATCCATGATTGAGAATTTCAAAATGGATGAGATTAAATGAGGCAAAAGGATAATTCTAGGCAATAAATAGTTCAGTTGTTCTCAGAGTATGGACTTCAGTGTCATCACAGGGAATCCAAGCTTGAATAAACTATACTTTAACATATATGTGTCCAATCCAAAGAACTATAATACTTTCAAAACTAATAATATTGAAATGTATTGAAGATATTACACATTCTTGCTTGTTTTGATTTTTGTATGCTTTCCCTATCAATGTACATCTCAGGACCAAGTGGAATTAAAAAAAAAACTCTTCGTATTTAGAAAGTGTTAGAACCACTTCAAGTTGATATTGCTAATACTACTACATTTTCCTGAAAGTAGATCTTCACTGATGAGCAGAGCTATCTCTCACCACCAAGTTCAAAGATCCTGCTGCAGCAACTCATGCTCTGCTTTGGGAGTCTGACTGTCAGCAGAGCCTTAGGACCCAGCAGAGGATATTTTACGTTGTTCCTAGTGCAAGGTTTGGACCTGCAGGCTCTGGTTACAGAAACTGGTGTGCTTGGTGAATGATTTTTCACCTCCAGTCTGAGAAACACTCAAGGGTTGTTTTTAACGATTGCAGCTTGTCTGTCTCAAGGTGCTCTGCCTCTGTCATGTGGTCAGCCTGTCCGCTCTTCTGCCCTCACGTTTGAAAGGTGTCTCCGGTGTGTCTGTGAGCAGAGCAGTCTGTCAAAAAACAAATTCGTTTGTAAGACATGTTTTTAAAAATCTTCCAAAGCACTTTAAAGAATGTTTCAGTTTGCCAAAACCCTTTGAACTTGCAACATTTCAGAAAAAGAATGAATTTCACATTATTCAAATTTCATGTGAAAATCTAAGCCAAAAATACTGACTTCTAAAACACACTTCAATCCAATATTTTGTAATGAAAGTCATGCATCTGTTAACATCTACGTACTTAAAGGTTTTATTGAGAGCTGCATAATTGTATTGATATCATAATAAAAAGACATACATATAAGGGACAAAGTCTCAAATATTAATTTGCATATGTTGTTGACTCATACTGTATCATTGATTTTAATGACAAAAGAATTTCAAAATATCAAGTGTGACATTTTTGGATTAAATTTTACCTTAGGAAAACAATGTGAAAAAAATCTGTCATGGTGAAATGTATTTATCATTGTCTCTAAACCTGCCTTTCTTAACGTTAATCTTCCCATGTATAATTGTCTGCATAAAAGCCTTTTATAAATTGTACCTTAGTAAAATTGGAAGTCTCTCATCATTCTTTTGACCTAAGAACACTTGCCCTGCATGTCTCCTTTTCCCAAGGAACAATCTGCTGCCTTCAGATCTTTATTACATCTCTCTATCAGTGAAACTACAAACTGCAGCCGTCTAAATCCAGACTCTGGAACATCTCTGAATTAAGGACAACTCTGAACTCTTGTCTGTCAAGTCCCAAGATTTAAGAGGAAAAATTAATAACTGTTAGGGTTTTTTTTTAAGTTGGGGAGTAAAATTTAGCTTGGAAAATTAATTTTGTTTCAGTTGAAAATTTATTCTTGATATTTCCCAATCCATTTGTCCATTGTAAACATTTATTTCTAGCTTTCATGGACCCCAAATATTTTTCTTTTCAAAGAAAACTAAAAGTTGAATATCATTGAATCACCATGGTTTAGATAAGGAAAGCAGCTGCTTCTTCTTCTTTTTTTCTTTTTTTAAAGAGAGAGGGACAGTGACAGAGACAGAGAAAGAAACATCTTTATTTAGTTTTTCACATGGCCTTAGTTGCTCCAACACTTAGTTGTGTACGTGGTGTTGGGGTTTGAACCCGGGTCCTTGTGCTTGCCAGGCAAGTGCTGAAACCGCTGAGCCACCGTTCCAGCCCCAAGCAGCTTCTAAATAATACTTCTACCAAAAAAATCCATATTTTCTGGCACTTCCTCATTGCTCCTGGAAACCTCTGTCATTCATTCTCTCTCACAAGCTGGACTGCATTGTAACTTTTTAAAGATGTTCAAAAATTGATTTGTGTTTTCATTATGGAAATATTTCTAGAATTTGAACAGAAAATAAAATAAGAGTGATATGAAGGAAAAGGATGAGTCCAAGAAAGGGGAGTGAAAATTAGGTTAACATAACATCTTTTTTTCCTCTATAGTCATTTCTTTTGTAATGTATCTTATTTGCATCAGTTTCCCAGAAAAGGTTATCAGCCTCCACTGCTTGTATTTCTTAATCACTATGGCCACCTGAGGTAAGGGTGAGGGGTGGGGTTCGCATTGGAGGGAGGAGCAATAAATTTTGTTTTATTTTGTTTTGTGTTTTTAAAGAGAGAGAGAGAGAGAGAGAGAAAGAGAATCAGTTTTATTGAATTTTTCATGTGATTTTCGTTGCTCCAACACTTAATTGTGTACATAGTTCTGTGGTTCAAACCCAAGTCCTCGTGCATGCCAGGCAAGCACCATAACCACTGAGCCACAGCTCCAGCCCCAATAAATTGATTTTTTTAAAAATATATCTTATCCTTGTTACCTAACTCTTGTACTTGAAATCCAAGTTTATATTTTCTCAATCTTTGTTGTCATCTGAGGTACAAATAGGAATTTGCTTTGAAATGCAAAACTAAAAACTCTTCTATATATAATATAATCCTTTCAGCAATGCATATGAGTGTTCAAGACCTTTCCTCTCTAATTTCATTTATCCATCAGGGAGACTATTCAAAAATTTCTGGCCATTCATCCATGTGGCTGCTGGAAGTTTCCACTGAAGATTTTGATATCTTGACCCATTAAGACCTATTTCAAATATCTGCCTCAACCTCCAAGGAGCTTGTGAGCTAAAAATGACTATTTCCCTGCATTGTTTTCCTGTAGACGATAAGAAGGAAAGTTGAATATCATTGAATCACTGTGATTTAGCTAAGGAAAGCAGCTTCTAAATAATCCCTAGAGTTTCTGACTCAACAAGGCAGTGATTTTCTAATCTATCCTGAGGCTTCTGTACTTTAGACATATTACCCTGTCTCTAGATTTTTAAAGTAGCATCTCAATGAATTAACACCTCTCATGTTTCTTCCACGTATGCTTTGTTTTACATGTGACTTCTAGACCAATAGTTCTAAACGATTTCATTATGATGCTGCCTTACCCTACATCTCTAAATGATACACCACTGTTAAAGAAGAATGCTTCTTTCTAAATACAATCTTATATCTCAAAGACTCATTCACATCCGCTTCCATCACCGTGACTCGTCTTTAGTACTTATTGCTCAATCAGATCTCTTGAAAACTAGTTTTACTATCTCCTCAAAGAAAGTTTAACTCAGTAATGGATGAAAAAAGAGCTTTATCAACTTTATATATTTATATGTTATTGTGATTATCATTTTCTTGATAACCCCTCTATAATATCAGCACAGTAAGTAACCAGTAAACATACATTAATTGAAATAGCATGATTTGTGATACCAAGATTGTGATGATAACCCCAAAATTATGATAACATTGAGGGAGAGGAGGAAAAAGAAAAGGAAGAGGAAAAATCATATATGAAGTATGAATTAGCCATTGAATATTAAAACAACATAACTAGAAAATTGTTCTTTGTTATCCCCTACATTTTTTAAAATTTGCTTCTTCCCTTAGTTACACAATGGCCTCATTTTATTTTCGTAGCTCCCACAAGTTAGATCTGCAAACAAAACCAGACCGTTCACAGAGGCATGGCTTCAAGTTCTCACTGCCCATAATTCCCATCAAAATCTACTCTACTTTGTTCAAGTTCTTGGCAAAAAGAGTTAATTGCTGTGTTTGTCCCTGTTTACCTGGATGAGATCTAAAGAAACAAGTTCTGGAAGAGATTTCCTAAACCAACTGTTCAGAATTGTAGATGCAATGATTGAAATGCTACTCCAAGAAAGGGTTTCATATGTACATTTCTTTCGTTCATCTTCTGAGTATTTTTTTTAATTTTCATGCAAAAGGTTTGGCTAAAGTAAAACAAAGCTAACAAAGCTTTAAAAACTTGATATATTGTTAAGAACCATTTTCCAAAGAAACTTTTATAAAAATATCTTCACAGACAATTCTTTCAAAATTTCTGTAATAGAGTATATATTTTGTGGTATAATAATTTTTGACCACACACAGGATTAAAGCTCTCAAGTAAATGGCAGTTATAGATTGAAATATAACACAGACAAAAATAATGAATGCTATAGGCCACTCTAACTTATTTCCTGTATGCACAAAAATTCCTTTTATAAATATGTAAACGATTTTTTTAAAATTCAGAATAAGTAGAATGTGTAACAAAAATAGAAGAAACTCTGTTTGTATAACATCATGAGTTACAGGGGGAAATATTTCAATAGAGAGTCAAAGAAACATTGTTATTTACCATAACTTTCTGCCCAAGAACAAAACACAGGAACTCCTAGTAACCTTGGGTTAAAAAGCTATATTCTTACCAGGATCGATAGTATCTGGCCACTGCTCCTAGCCAAACTCATGTTTAGTGGCAAAATATTAAAGGTTTTTTAATAATAAATTTAAGAATAAGATTAGATATTACAAGTTTATATATTTTAGTCAGTTAGTAGTCATAAAAGATGAAACACAAATATGCTACTAGAAGGAGCTAGAGCGGTGGCTCAACAGTTACAGTGCTTGCCTGGCATGTGCAAGTATGCGGGTTCAAACCCCAGCACCATGGACACAAGGAAGTGTCGGAGCAACAGAAGTCACATGAAAAACTAAATAAAAATTGATTCTCCCTGAACCTACAGAATGGGAGAAAATCTTTGCCTGTTACACCTCAGAAAGAGGGCTAATAATCAGAATATACAAAGAACTCAGAAAACTGAACACCAAAGCCACAAATAACCCAATCAATAAATGGGCTAGGGAGCTAGATAGAAATTTCTCAACAGAGGAATTCCAAAAGCCCATAAATATCTGAGAAAATGCTCTACATCACTAACAATCAGAGAAATGCAAATTAAAACTTCTCTTAGATTCTACCTCACTCCTGTCAGAGTGGCAAAAATGAAGAATATGAACAATGACAGATGCTGGAGGGACTGTGGGAAAAGAGGAACACTGTCGCATTGCTGGTGGGACTGCACACTGGTACAGCCACTCTGGAAAGCAGTTTGGAGACTCCTCAAAATAACTAGGCTTGGAACCACCTTATGACCCAGCTATCCCACTCCTTACTATTTTTCCAAAAGAGCTAGAATCAGTTTATTACAGAGATACAGCTTCATCGATGTTTTTAGCAGCTCAATTTACTATAGTTAAACTATGGAACCAACACACAGATGCCCCTCACCAGATGAGTGGATTCAAAAACTGTGAGATATATATATATGTATGTATATATACATATATATATATATATATATATATATAAATTCTACTCCACTATCAGCGAGAACAATATCATGGCATTTGCAGCCAAATAGATGGAGATAGAAAAAAACTACGCTGAGTGAAATATCCCAAACTCAGAGACTCAAGGGCCAAATGTTTTCTCTCATATGTGGAAACTAGAATACAACTGGAAACAGGCTGAATGTTGGCTAAGTTAATAATAAGATCAACATGGGTGAATTATTACATGAGCAAGGGGAACCTTGCCTATGACGCTGGTGGATGAAGAGAGGGGAGCAGGGAGCGGGGGAGGGAATAGGAGGGACATTAAGGCAGCTGGATGGAGGGAGTATGGGGTATCAACCCAGTGAGGAACCTTAGACTTCCATGTAAAGCCCAACGAACACAGGGGTAAAGTAGAGGGAAACATGGGACTGCGGGGAACCCCAAAGGGGCGATCATGGACTGGCATTAGCCTTGGCTTGCTCTGTCATTATGCATGTGTTCACGATTGTGTGGCAACGTGTCCCTCCTAAATGTAAGACTGTATTGAATGAATGAAAAAAAAAATGTTTGTCTCTGTCTCTCTCTTTTCTCTCACTGTCCTTCAATCTTTAAAAAAAAATATGCTTCTAGAAGAAATAAAGGTAGCAATGATTGCTGTAATAAAACTATCCAAAAAATCCTACAAATTGAACTAAAAATCTATTACAACAAATTATTAAGACACAAGATAAATATTAACAGAAAGTCTTTCCCATATAATAGCAATAAATACTTAAAAGCATGAAAGTATGCTATTCAAGGGATTGGAGTGGTGGCTCAGCAGTAGAGCACTTTCCTATCATGTGTGAGGACCAGGCTTTCTAGACCCAGCACCACATACACACCTATGTGTTGGAGGAATAAAAAAAAGGTGAAAAATAAATAAAATTGATTCTAAAAAAAATATGCTATTCATCAGAGCAATAAAAATATGGAATGTAAGGCAAAATCTAAGAGATTTTGTTAAAAATTTCTAAGAAATTTAAGTAGAGATATCAATAAAATGAAGATCTTCCTTAGTTTCTAGGTGAGGAGAATAAGTAACATAAAAATGTCAAGGCTTTAGAAAGAATTGGTATTTAATCCAAATATCAGCTTTAGCACTTTTTCATTTGTTCAACATAGTCTTACGTATTGGAGCTGTAGCATTTTAGTAGATGTGGAGTTTACCAGTGAGGCTAAAGGATATTTGATGGCATAAAATGGCTACAAATAGGACAGGAAAATATTTTTAAAGAGTTGAGGAAGGGAATACATAACAAATCAAAATTATAATGAGCTCGGGATGTAGCTCAATGGTAGAGTGTACACTCAGTATGCTCTACGCCACGGTTTAATCACCAGCAGCAGAAAAGAAAAATTCCCCCAAACTGAAATGTGCTATAAGTACATAGCATCAGCTACAGTAATGAAATGTCAGTAGTCAAATAAAACGAAGAAGAGTCATCCAAAAACAGGTCATATTTTTTACAACAGTTTGGAAAAATCTTTAGAAGCAGACCAAGAAAGGCATGGTAATGAAATAATACTGGAAATTAGCTTAAACATGCCACTCAAAAGCATATGTCATGGGGCTGGAGTGGTGGCTCAGCGGTAAAACGCTTAAGTGGCATGCACAAGGACCCAGGTTCAAACCCCAGAAACACATGCAACAGCTAAGTGTTGAAAAAACAAAAAGGAGATGAAAAAATAAACAGAATTGATTCTCTTATTCTCTTTCTCTCCAAAAAAACAAAACAAAACAAAGTCTATGTCAATCGAATCTGTATTCCACCAGGGTGGGGTTTCTATTTTGTCATAGATCTACCCTGAGCACTTAATATGGTGTGTGATTGCTATGTGAGCGACTAGATTAATAAGATTTCTCCATAGCACACAATACATAGAAATTAATTTGAAATGTATTAAATAATTAGTATTTATAAGGTATTAAAATATAGCATTATAACCACAAATTATCTTAATTTCTAATATAACATATGTGTATATGTATATTTTTTCTCAATTGCCCTTCTATTAACCATTCTCATGACCTATCTTTTTTTACAGTTTTACCAAAGAGAAAGTTTCAAAATATAAAGAAATGGAAAAATCAGAAGGACAAAAAATCTACTTGTGGTATGATTTTAAAGTTTGTGTGTCAAAATAAACCCATAATAAATGAAATTAAAATCAAATCACAAACTGAGTTTTTAATATTGCTATAAATATGGCAAAGGTTTAATATCATGAAGGTATAAAGTGTGCTTGTAAGTGTTTTTAAACACTTCTATGAAAAAATAGCATGGACTCAAAAAAATTGAACAAGTTACAAAAGTAGTTATTGAATATGCATAAAGATAGTAAATTGATAATAATTGTTTTATTAATAATTTTCAAAAGCAAAGGCTAAATGTATAATACTCAATTTTGGTAAACATGAGATGAAATGGATTGTTTCACTCTTTGGTGTGTTAAATGTAGCAAGCTTTCTAAGAAACAATTGGGAAATACAGATGAAGATACTTAAAATAATCACACTAACCTGGTGACACACTTTTGGAATGTTTCCTCCAAGAACATTGCCAAAGATTTTTTCACGAATTTACACTTAAGAATGTTCAATTTTGGGGCTGGACTGGTGGCTCAGCAGTTACAGCACCTGCCTGGCATGCACAAGTATGCGAGTTCAAACCCCAGCACCATGTATACAACAAAGTCTCAGAGAGCAACTAAAGTCACATGAAAAACTATGTAAAAATTTGTTCCTCTCTCTCTCTCTCTCTCTCTCTCACTGTCCCTCTCTCTTTAAAAAAAATATTCAATTTTGGGGCTGGAGCAGTGACTCAGCAATTACAGTGCTTGCCTGGCATATGAAAGGACTTGGGTTCAAAGCCCAGCACCACTTACATATTGCCAGAGCAATGAGAAACCACGAGAAAAACTAAATAAAATTGACTCTCTTTTTTTCTCTCTCTCTCTCATTGCCCCTCTCTTAAAAAAAAAATAGAATGTTCAATGTTGTGTAGAGCCATGTATAAAAGTAAAATAAAAACAACTTTAATGTCCGTGAATAGGAGATGAAAAAAATTCATCTATCAAGTGGAAATACTATGAGCACTTAAAAATTATGTTTAAACAAATATTTATTTATATTACACAATGCTTTTAACAATACTATACATGTACACTATAATCTTAGTCATTAAGTAATATATAATATTTAGGCTTCTGCAACTACATTTTTAAATAATGGAAAAGAACAGATTAAGTTTTTAAAAGAAACTTCTTTCTGGATAGTGAATTTATACCTTTAAATTCTTCATATTTTTCTGTACTCTTTCATTTACTTATTCTAATTACTCCATGTTAGTGTTTTTATAAAGCTTTAAATAAAAAGATGAACTCCAAAGTTCTATTATTTTAAGCAAATCCTCTGAACCTCTTTAATAATGCTGGATGAAACTTACCGTGTCTATGGACATAACAATTCCTCAAGAAAGCATCACCTATTATAAGAACATGTAAATTTGGAAATGTTATGACCCAAATCTCAATATTCTCAGAAATGTAATCAAAACTTGATCTTTCTCAGCAAGGAACCATCCCTTTACTAACCTCTCTAACATAATTGCTTATTTTGAATGGACTATTAATTTTTTTTCTTTTTGTTACTATGACCTAGATCAAGAATTTAATAAGAATTTGATAATAATTCTAACATCTAACTTTTATAATTACAACTGTTTAGCCTTGGCTTTTAAAAATGTATTCCTCTGATTTTCATTGAATGAAATCTCTTTTTTTGACAAAGAGAATCAATTGTTATTGAGTTTTTTAATGAAACAATATAATATGTATATATATGTTCTGAAAATTAGATTTACCCCCTTGAACCCCCCAAAATACCCACCCTTATCCCTCCCCACCCTCCTTCCCAATACATCTCTACAAATGCCTTAGAAATCTTACTTCTTAACTATCAAAATGTATATCCTTCAGAACTCATGTTTTCTGGGCTGTTCATTTTAATAATATTTGTATTCTATTCTGGGAATAGGGATAACTTTGGAATTTCTTTTTTCTTTTTAATTTGCTTTATTTTTAACTAGTATATAAAATTGTACATATTAGTGGGGTGCCATATAGTGTTTCAATACATGTACACATTGTCTACACATTGTAGAATGAAATTTCTTTATCAAAACACCTCCAGTTTGTATCTTGGAAAACCATTTTTTTAAGATTGCTTATTTATTTGATCAGATAATGAATAGGGGCCCTCTCCAGTACTTCATGCTTCCTGGGACAAAGAATGATAGAAAGAGGGCAGAATCCTGATGTGCTCTATTTGCTCCCATTTCCTCGAGCATGGGGACATGAAAGGTATTTGCTTCCTTCACTAGTCTATAACTATTGATCCTAGACAGCAGTTATAAATGCTAATTCTTTTCACTATAGTTCCAAGGGATAGAAAGAGCTGGCAAAATACTAATATGTGCGAGAAAATATCCCTTATAATGTTCCTGCTTTAATCAGAAAGTTCTTTGTAGTCAAGTATCATGTTTTCTAGTGATTTCTGGATAGTGCTTCAAATAAACTGAACATTTTTTAATGAGAATGATATTTTAATGCACATTAAATTTGAAATACTCACAAAGACAGATACCACTTTTGTATGGTATTGCCCTTGTCATTTCCTAAGTAGCATAGAAAAATAAAATGACAGATTGTTTTAAAAGAAACCAAATGATTTGCCTTGTACTCTCTTGTTCTCTGAGTAGTAAAATTTCAAACCAATGCAGCATGTGCTACATGAACCACAAGGGTATAATACCAAGTCATAAGAAGTTTAAAATGGTCCCTATTTGAACTGGCTCTCAGTATTAAGACCACATTCATAACATAAAAAAGGTACACTCTTTAGGTTGATATTTTGCAGACTTATTCATAAAAAGTAAAACTATATTCAAAATGAATTACTGTTGCCAGCTGTTTTTCTATTCAATCTTCTTTTTTTAATCATCTTTTCATTGCCCATTGAAGGGCTTTGCCTATAAAATTTTAAGAAGTTACACTTAAAATAGGTACATGCACTAGAACTAGCCTCTTAAATAGGAATTAATGTAACTATTGATAGAATAATATGTAGCAATAAAAAGTTCAGTTGTTACTGAAGCACTACCATATTTGTGTCATTTCATATCCTATGTATACCTTACACTCAGGAAACCTGAGTCCATTCTTTTTTAGATAATTTAAGAATTACGTTGCAGTTAAAATATTCCAGAATTGTATCAATATTTTAAAATACTATATTCAGTTGAATTTTGTTTCTATAATTGAGATATCCATTTTTCTTTAGAAGACAGATGAACATCAATAAGTAATGGTATGTTCAGAATTATTGTGAGTCAACATGTTTTGAACCAAGAATACCAAATTGTATTGTGTTCATTATATGAATTAGGCCAGATGTCAAGTGCATGAACAAGGAATAATACATGAGATTATAGAAGGATAATAAATTTAAAAAGAAGTAAGGTAGATAAAGTTTACCATCTTGGATTTTTTTAACAAAACTTTTCTCACATCTATATAGTTTTGGTTTTAAGGTATGCATCTAAATATGTTTTAAGAGACATTTCTAAATGCACAAATTAGTAATGCTTAATTTGCAACTCAATCTCAAATGTGAGATTTTTCTCTATTCAATTTATAATTTTGCCCTTTATTTGCATTCACAAGCCTGAGACTAATTGGCAGTACACATAAGTACATTTCTTTTCCAGGAAATCATTTTAATGCCAAATTCTGCAACTTAATTTATACAACTAATGAGGACGCTAACTTTCTGACTATGTTACCTTTCTAAACCTTTCCTGAGCTATTATTGACTTCTGATGTGCCACTTATATTTTCCTCCTTTTGACTCCCTCTAACTTCACTAATGTTTCCCTTCAGCCTTCAGATATTTAAGTCCTCTACTCTTTTAAACTCACAAGTCTTAATAAAATCAAATCACATAACACTACTGGAAATTCAACATTTCATGTAACTCCATTTTCCCTCTTCTAAACATAAATATTAAGTTCAAGAATTGAGGAGTCAAGTTGAGTAACTAGAAAGAATTTATAAGAACAATGAATATATCATAATAAAAGCTCAAATGCCTAGAGAAAATAAGTAGGAAAAATGAACAAAGTGGACTCTGTGTAGAACACTAGAGAGTGGTAGGCACTGTGGCCAAATGAAGAGCACATACACTATCTAGAATGCTGCTGGTTTCTAATCCAAGCAGTTAACTTTATCTACATCAATTCTAAACCACTAACCTTGCAATATTAAATACAGCTTAATGTTAATTAAAAGAAAAACAAAACTATACAGTTAACAGGAAGCATTCCTGATACTTCTGAATTAGAAGTATTTTTGTACTTTTAAAAAATTCATAAGGACTGGAGCAGTGGCTCAGCAGTTTTGGCACTTTCCTAGCAAGTGCAAGGACCTGAGTTTAAACCCCAGCACCACATACACAACTAAGTGTTGGAGCAACAAAGGCCATGCGAAAAACTAAATAAAGTTGTTGCTTTCTCTGTCTCTCTCACTGTCCTTCTCTCTTAAAAATAAAAAGAAAGAAAAGAAAAAAGAAATTCATAGGTTGGTGAATAATATTATAAATCTACGGAGACTACTTAAAATTCAAATTAACTAATATTCCCTCATAGACATATGTACTACTAACTTTAATGAGGAAAGGAGCACATTATTGAAACCGATAATTAAATTTGACATCACAAATACAAGCAGAACACTAATGATGGAATTCTCTTATCAGATCAGACACTTAAAGTTGCATGGGCTCTTGCAGGTTATCTCCTTAACTCTCATCCAATGCAAAATGCTCCCAAGAGGAGGATAATACCCTGCTGTGAGATCCATCTCCTACTGATCTCTGAAGTCTTGCAGAACTCGCAGAATAGTAGTGATGCCTTGAGGCTCCTTATGTGCTAAATTTTGTGTTTATCCTTGTACATGTAATCTCATTTAATCTTCCAAATCCTTTTCTGAAGACACAGAGACAAACGCACATAGATACAGTCATCTAATAGTCCACAAAGGTGCCAAAAACATACGTTGCATAAAAGATAGCCTTCAACATATTGGTGAAGGCACTGACTTCTTTAACAAGACCCCTAAAGTACACGAAATAAAACCAATAATCATAAATGGGATGGTAACAAATTTAAAAAGCTTCTGCACAGCAAAGGAAACAAGAGCACGAGGAGAGAGCCTGCAGATGGGAGAAAATCATCACCAGCTACTTCTTGGACAGGTAATTAATGTCCAGAATAATCAAAGAACTAAACAGACATTTCTCATGAGAAGAAACACAAATGGCCAACAAATATATATATATATATATATATATATATATATGTGTACGTGTGTGTGTGTGTGTATAGATACACACACATATATATATTTGCATACATACACATATACATATATTTACATATATACACGCATATATTTATATATATATATACACATATATGTATAAATTCAACATTGCTAGCAATCAGGGATATGCAAATCCAAACTACATTTAGATTTCCGAACTCCAGTTATAATAACAATCATCAAGAGTACAAATAATAGGGACTGGAGAGGTGGCTCAGTGGTAGAGCACTTCCCTGACATTCATGAGGGCCAGGGTTCAATTCCTAGGACCACATATATCTGTGGGAGGAAAACAAAAATCATATTGAAAAGATAAAAATTGACTCTCTTTAAAAAAATACAAATAATATTAAATGCTGGTGAGGATGTGAGTGCAAATGTACACTGCTGTTGGTGGAATGGTAAATTAGTACAATCACTTTGGAAAGCAGTGTGGAGATTCCTCAAAAGACAACCAATAGGCCTAGCCTTTCTTAGTCTTTTACTCACTTGTTCCACTCCTTTGTAAAATCCAAAAAAACTAGAATCAGCGTACCATAGTGATACAAGTACATCAGTCTATATAGCAGTGCAACACACAATAGCCTAGTTATGGACCAGCCTCCATGCCTGTCAACAGATGAATGGATAAAGAAACTGCGGTGTATGTACACAATGGAGCTTTACTCAGCCATGAAGTAGAAATTAGGGTATTTTCTAGTGAATAGATGGAACTAGAGAAATGATGCTGTGTGAAATAAGTCAGATTCAAAACATCAAGGGCTGAATATTTTCTCTCATATTGGAAAAGATAAACCGAAATAAAGAATAAAAGGTAGGGGGAATCCCATGGAAATAGAAAGGAGATCACTGAGGCAAAAGAAGAGGGTGGTGGGAAAGAGAGAAAGGGTGGGAAAAGAAAGAAATGATGGGATAAAATTGACCAAATTATGCTATTGTACAAGTTTGAATTCCAAAGGTGAATTCCACCTTTATGTATATCTATAAAGCACCAATTAAAAGAAACCAGTAGAGAAGAAGGGAATGGGGGGAGAGAGGGAGCAGGGGAGGAAAAGAGGATGTTCTGGGGACTGAAATGGAACAAATTTATATTCCAATGCATGTATGACTATGTCCAAATGAATTCCACTATTATGTACAACTGTAATGCACTAAGAAAAACTATTTAAAAATAAAAATAGCAGAACTTTATGAGTTAGATATTATTATTCCTATTTTCCAAGTAAGAAACTTGAAAAACTGAGAAGTTCATAACCAAACAAAGGTAAACATCTAAATTAAAGCACATTTCTATACCAAAATTTTTTTAAGAGAGAGAGGGACAGTGAGAGAGAGAGAGAGAACGAGAGAATCGATTTTATTTAGTTTTTCATTTGGTTTTCATTTCTCTGACACTTCATTGTGTACATGGTTCTGGGTTTCAAACCCACATTCTCACACATGCTAGGCAATCCCTGTAACCGCTAAGCCACCTCCAGCCCCTCTATATGAAATCGTAACACTGAATAACCACGAAAACTTTTGATTCTTAATATCTACCCGATTGGATGCATATCACTAATCTGCAACCAAAACAAAATTTGTACCAACAAATTTGAAGCAAAAAAAATTTTTTGCTATATATACCATATGTACTGGGGAGATTTGCTAGTCAGAATACTGCATCCAGTAAAATCTTTGCTTATATGCAGTAAAGAATGTGGAATGTGGAAAAGTTTCCATAAAGCGAAACTCTAGGAAAGTACTGAATTGAGTTCACAATAAACACTATGTGTTCACCAAATGCAGAGAAAATGTTTCTTTTTGATTATAAAAGGGACCACAGAAAGCACACAGATTCTAGCTTTACATTTCACACAGGATAATTTAGACTTCCTGTTTCCAGTCCAGAATATGAAGAGCTTGGGAAAGCCATCACTCTCATTCTAATAGTAAGCAAAAAAAGGAGAATAAATTGAAAATGAACAATTTGTAGTTTGGTGCATAAGAGAATTGAGGCTAAAGGTTAAGCCCCTACCTTCAAATCTAGTAGGATGGGTGGAAAGAGATAATCAGAACCCACCAAAGCAGAAACTTCCGCAGGAAGGTTGTGGTTTAGATGTAAAGTGTCTGCTCAGGAATTGGAAGCATGATATCTAATACAGCAAAGTTCAGAGATGAGATGATTAGCTTATGAGAGCTATAGACTCGTTGGTGGATTAATCCATTAATGGATTAAATTTAATGGACTACTGGTGGTAACTTTAGGAAGATGGGGTGTGACTGGAGGAAGCGGGTCACTGGGGGGTGCCCTTTTGGATTATATTTTGTCCCTTGCTCCTCACATTCCCCCTCTCTCTCTCTCTCTTTCTGTCTCTCTGTCTCTCTCTGTTTTCTGGCTCCCACGAGCAAGCACCTTTCCTCTACCACCCCCATGATTTTCCGCCTCCTCTCAGAACCAGAGCAATGCAATCAGCTGACCATAGACTGAGCCTCTGAAATCATTTGTATAATAAGCATTTCTACTTCTCAGTTGTTCTTATAAGTTCTTTCAGACACAGTGACTAAAAGCTGACTAAAACTCAGAGCCAGGACAAGGGAAGGAAAACTTAAATTGTAATTTACCAACTTCTGGCAGATCAGTATAGGCAAGTTTGAGACTTTGAAGTTCTGTCAATTTTAGGGGGTGATATGGTTTGAATGATTTTCCCTACTCCGAAATTCATCTTGATATTTAGCCCTCAGTGCAACGTATTCAGAGGTTTGACTTTTGATTAGGTATCCTTAGGACTGGCGGAAGGAGTTCATGACTTTTCTTCTTCCACTTTTTGCCAAGTGAGGAAACAGCATTCCTCCCCTCTAGAGGACACAGCCCCCACCAGACAATCAACCTCTGGCACCTTGACCTTGGATTTCCCAGTCCAGGATTGTAAGAAAAATTCATTTTTATTCTTTGTAAAGTTACCCAGTCTCCATCAGGTATTTTGTTATAGCAGCACAAAACGGACTGTGACCGCACTGGGGAAATGTGCTCATTTCCATGGATTTGTCTCTGGGAACCTGTCAGAGGATTCAGGAAAAAAATCTTCTCATGCTCCCAGAAGGGTTGAAGGAAAAGTAACCACTCTGAAATACGAGCAGAGCATTCTGTCCTTAACAAGGCCTGTCTTCAGTGAAAACTATTTTATTACAGTCTTAGTGGGGTGTACTCATGAGCTTATCAACCTGAGAGAAGAGAAAGGCTCAACTCTATCCCCCTCAATATAAGTGAAGATAAATATAGAACTGTGAATTTGAACACACCTGGAAAGCTGAAAAGAGCAGAAAAATTATTACACCTTTTCCATCATTGGGTGTTAGAAGTCCAATGTGCTCACTGAGGCCCAATAATAGAACTGGTTCTTTCTAACCATTTGTTCAGCCAGAAACGGTCCTTAAAATCAACGTTCTCTTCTCTATTACGAACTTTTATGAGTCTCAATTTTATATCAGTATAGTAAAATAAAGAGCTAGAGATGAGGGACTGGAGTGGTGGTTGAGGGGTTTGGAGTGCTTGCCTGGCATGCACAAGGACCCAGGTTCAAACTCTAGCACCATATGCATGAGATGAAAAAAAATTAAAATTGATTCTCTCTTTCTCACTCTCTCCCTTTAAAAGAAAAAAAGAACTAGAGATGATAAAAAGTATAGAGCAAAACACATAAGATACTTCAGAATATTATCACCAAATATAATATGTGATAATATTTTCTGTATCTAATCATCCATTGATGAACAGTTGGTTTGATTCTGTGTCTTGTTTACTGAGAACAATTTCCTCAGGACAATTTATTAGAAATTTAATGTCACAAAAAACTGTTGCATATATTATGTTTTGCAGTATCTCCAACCTTGAGTGAAAATGAACACCCATTGCTTATAACAATTAAAATTAGTTTGACATTTTAAAATCACTGAGCATATATTTCAAATATTCTCAGCACAAAAAATAAATAAATAAATATTTGAAATAATAAATATGCTAATTGCCTTGATTAATTTTTACACAGCATAATCATAAATCAAAACATCATGTTGTATCCCCTAAATATATACTTGTGATCTATCAATTATACAATAAAAATTTTAAAACTAGTTTGGATTTTTAACATAATTATTTACCATTTGAAATTATTAAAGATGATATGTAATGGATAAAAGGTATTTTATTATCTCTTTCTCATCTTTAGTCTTGTGTGTTAAGCAGTCCAATATGTACTCATTGCCTTTTGCATACTATGCTGCATAGAGCGTTTTATATAATCTAAATTACTAAAAATGATATTATATGTAATGAAAGAATATATTCTTGAGGATTATTTTAGAAAATACAGTCTGATGTTACTTGTGACTCTGCATAATTAATTGCAATTACAAGGTTGATTGATAACCTATTAATCACAACCACAAATAATAGCCACTTTAGCAACAAACACTCTCGTTTCTTAACAGTAAACTGGCATAGGCTCTGAGTCTGCCTGCCACATTTTTCTGTTTTATTTCTTCCTTTTGTGCTTTTGTTTGTAAATATATGATGCTAGGTGCCAAACCCAGGGTCTTGTCCATGCTTGGCAAGCGCTCTTCCACTTAGTTACATCCCCAGCCTTATTTTTTCCTAAGTCGTTGCTGACTTTCTCATTATCCTTTGCATATCCATTCCCCTACTTCTGGTAACATCACCTCTTTCTATTTTGAGGCTTCTTATCATGTGAAATGTTTTCTAATCCTTCAAAACTGAAAGCTGATGTACCGATACTAATATTAAATGAAGTAAAGCAAAGCTGAATGCAAATACCAAGGCTCTCCTGTGTTACTGTGTAAGATGAAAAACTTAGGAAGGGACATGGAAGTTGTTGCCCTAGCATCCTATTTCCTCCCAGTGAGGCAGAGCCAGGCATTTTATGAAGAACTGAACTTTTCCTCTGCTACGAAAATTGTTTCAGGGATGGTTCAATCAGAGCAAAGCTTATTTCTGTTCTTGGATATCTTCAGGAAGCGTTCATCTTTCTCTACCACTGATGTGACAATGAAGTCTTATTCCTAGTACTAATAAATACCCAGTTGGCATTTTGCTCCAGTTAAAATGCATATAAATTAATTTCCTAAGCTCACTTAGCTAGAAAGTAGCAGAACAAGAATATGAACACCTGTTTGTGTGACCTCAAAATCTGTGTTCTTCCTCTAAGCGTCAGATGCCATTGTGTTGTCTTAATGGATGACATGATGTTTCTCTCACTATGCTGTGAATTCTAAGGAGTGAGTGCACAGTTAAATTAATCTTGATTCCCATTATGAGTTTAGGCCATAATAGAACAGATGCCCAATAAATGTTTGTGAAATTCATGACTAAATCAATGAATTAAATTTAACTACAATGTCCACAAATGGAATCTTGATGAGAATAGGAGCAGCAAGCCTGGGCTTCAGTTTTGATACCTGCTTAGCCCTGGGGGAAAATCCCTTTGCAAGCCTTTTTCCATACAACTCTCTAGATACTCACAGGAAAAATCTGGGAAAATCCTAAAAAAAGGTATCCTCTTGATACTAACAGGGAAGGAGAACAGCAATCACTGCAGAACCTGGCATTAGCTCCATATCCCTTGTCTCTTGTGGGAAGAAAAGCCCTAATGTGTAGGAGAAAGAGCAACAAGACTACTGCCTTAGGGTACTAGAGACAGCAGACAGAGAAAGGAACAAAGGACAAAAGACATCATCCATGGAAAAGAGGCAGGAATATGTCATAGGCTCAACATTAGAACTGGAAGAATGACAAGAGCACTCATGAAGGCCACACTCCAAACCAGAGCGTAGTACCTTCCTAAACAGAATACCTGAGAGATCTGAACAGAACACCTGAGACTACTCAGCTCAACTCCTGTGCAAATTAGTAATCCCTTCCACAGTAATCCTTGACAGAAAAGAAAAGAAAAAGATGCAGTCATCTCTAACAACAGAAAGCATATATATTTACCTTGGTATCTACTGTTTTATGCAAAATGAACTTCTTTCAACAATAAAAAGTACAAGATACAGAAAAAGGCATGAAGAAAAAAAAAGAACGCAAGAGAAAATGCAGTCACCAGAATCACTCTCACAGTTGGTACAGGTATCAAGGAACTTAAAATAACCATGGCAAATGTGTTACAAGCTCTAATGAGCAAGACAGAAAACATGAAATCTCAAATTTATTAGGTGGTTTCAGTAAAGATATTGGCTTTCAAGAAATACCATGTAATAGAGGGAGGAATAAAAACATATTAGCAGACATGAAGAACACTTTAGACAGATTCATCAGTAAGTGTATTCAGTACAGTCAACAAAAGAAAAAGCAGGGACTGGAGCAGTGGCTCAGCAGTGGGAGCACTTGTGTGCCATGTGTGAGCACCTGGGTTCAAACTCCAGCACTACATGCACAACTCAGTGTCGGAGAAACAAAGGCCAATAAGTAAACATGGAGAGGTTGATAGAAATCACCCAAAAAGAAATACAAAGAGAAAAATTAGGCAAAAATAGAAAGCATGCCCAAGAGCTCCAGGGAAAATACCAAGGCATACAATATGTGCCCCTTAGGAATCCTAGGAAAATATTGATCAGAGAATTATTTGAAAACATAATGACCAACAGTTTTCCAAAATTAATGATAGACAGCAAACCACAGATACAAAAACTTAGAAAAGGTGAAATAAGATAAATTTAAAAAAAGAAAGAAAGAAAGAAAAGAAAGGGGTGAAAGAAAGTCAGTTGAATACATAGGTATGCTCAAAGCCAAAGACAAGTAGAATACCTTGAAAATAGCCAGACAATAATGCTGTATAACCACCATAGGAATAAAGACAAAAAAAGAGGGCATATTCACTGTAAGAGACCATACATGATGGAAGACAACTGAGAGATATCTTTAAAGTACTAAAAGAAGAAATGCACTGTCATTCCAGAGGTCTATCTCCAGCAAAAATAACATTCAAAATTAATAAAGGACTGGCAAATGTGGCTCAGTGGTAGAGCGCCTACATGAGGCCCTGGACTTGATAGCAGCACCACAAATAATAATAATTAATAATAATAATAATAATTAATAATAATGAAATTTCATCATATAATGAAAAAAGAGGGGCTTTTTGGCTAGCAGACGTACTATGTAAGAATCAATAAAAAGCTTTCTGTGGAATATGATATCAATCAGAAATTTAGATTTACACAAATAAAATGTGTCAAGAATGGAATGTATAATGGTAATACAAAATGTATTACTTTTCTTCTGGTCAAATGCTCTAAAATGTAATTTACTTCCTAAAGAATGAATAGGAATAATGCACTCTATTTACAGCATGCATAAAGGGAAAATGGTGACAATAGCGCAACACAGGGCAGGGAAGAATTAGGAACAGGCTGTCAACATTACAGTTGACACAGCACACTTCTTAAAACTTAGATATAAAATTATTTAATACTGTAAACTCTAATAAGGCCTTATTTAGTCATTTATTTAATACATCTTAGGACTTTTTTATATCCTCGTCTCTCAGCTTCCCCTAATTGTAATATCACATATACCTTGAAATAGTCAACAAAAGAAATTTTCATTGATATAACACCACAAACTGTTTTTTTCTTTTTATTTTATTAAGGAGACTAGTTGTTGTACAATCATAAATGCATATAAAGTAACAATATGATATGTATTTGATCCTAAACCATAGTTACCCCCTGTATCATATATATATGAAAAAGTTTGTGAATTTTCTAGAATTAACTGGTTGCATAAGTATCATTTGACTTCTCAGGACAGTAAGGAGTATGGTACATTGTTGATTTCTCCATAAACCCCTCCCTATCTTCTCTCTCTCTCCCATCCCTTTAGCCTCTCCCATCCTCCTGCCCCACCCCTGCCACATGTCTACCCCCTAAATTATGTGTTGCTGTGCCCTTGCTGGGTCTAATAAATGAGTTTGATTATCTTTCACCCAAGCCTGGGTTTAGCTCTAGCCTCCACAAGTGAAGGAAAATATTCAACCCATAACTCTCTGTGGGTTTGGCAGACTTCTCTCAGCATGATTTCTTCCATTGCCATTCATTTACTTTCAAAGGCCACAATATCATTGTTTCGAATTGCGGAGTAGAACTCCATTGTGTATATATACCAGTGCTTTTGGATCCATTCATTCAGTGAATCCATTCATTCAACTGAGTTGGTTTCATAATTTAGCTATTATAAATTGAGCTGCTATGAGCATTGATTTTGCTGTATTACTTTTATGTGCTGATTCTAACTCTTCTTGGAAAATACCCAGAAGATGAATAGCTGGGTCATGTGGTGGATATAACCCTAATTTTTTGAGCAGTCTCCACACTGCTTCCCAGAGCAGCTATCCCAGTCTGCAGTTTCACTGACAGTGTGCTAGTGTTCCTATCTCCCAACAACCTCCAGCATTTGTGACTGTTTATGTTCTTCATCTTTGCCAGTCAGAATGGAGTGAGGTGAAATTTTAATGTAGTTTTGATTTGCATTTCTATGATAACTAGTGATTTAGAACATTTTCTCATGTATTCATTGGATTGCTCAATTTCCTTTGTTGAGAAATTTCTGCTTGGGAACCGCCATCCTCCAATAATTCACCAAGACGACTAACACAAGGAAAAAGGAGAGGAACCTGGTATATGTTCTCTAGGCCTTTTAGAAAACATGGGGTTGTTCCTTTGGCTACAAATATGGGAATCTATAAGAAGGATGACATTGTAGACATTAAGGGAGTGGGTACTGTTCAAAAAGGAAAGCCCCACAAATGCTATCATGGCAAAAGTGGGAGAGTCTACAACATTACCCAGCACGCTGTTGGCATTGTTGTGAACAAACAAGTTAAGGGCAAGATTCTTGCCAAGGGAATTAATGTGCGTTTTGAGCATATTGAGCACTCTAAGAGCCGAGACAACTTCCTGAAATGTGTGAAGAAAAATGATCAGAAAAGAAGGAAGCCAAAGAGCAAGGTACCTGGGTTCAGCTGAAGCGCCAGCCTGCTCCACCCACATTTTGTGAGAACCAATGGAAAGGAGCCTGGGCTGCTGGAATCTACTCCCTGTGAATTCATGGCATAGTAAATGTAAAATTAAAGGACCATGAACTATTAAAAAAAAAAAGAAGTTTCTGCTTAGCTCTCTGGCCCATTTATTGATTGGATTGTTTGTGCTTTTGATATCATTTTTTTTAGTTCTCTGTAGATTTTTGGATATTAATCCACTGTCAGAGGAATCACAAGCCATGATTATCTCCCATTCTGTAGTTCTCTCTTGACAATTTTGACCAATTCCTTGGCTGAGCAAAAGCTTTTTAGTTTAATGACTTCCCACTCATTAATTATTTTTACTTTAATTCTTTCACTTTGGGAGTCTTGTTGAGGAAGCTGTTGCCTACTTCCATATGCTAGAATGTTAGTCCTAATTTTTCTTCTAGCAGTTGTATGGTAGCTGTTTTATATCCTAGTTCCTTGATCCATTTAGATTTGATTTTTGTGCAGGGTAAGAGAAAAGGATCTAAATTGAACTTCCTGCACATGGCTATCCAGTTTGTCCAGTACCGTTTGTTGAATAAGCTGTCTCTCCTCCATGTTATATTTTGACCCCATTTGTCAAAGATCAGACTTTAAAGATTTGTGGGTTTGTCTCAGAGTCTTCTATTCTATTCCATTGGTCTTCATTCCTATTTTCATGCCAGTTCCATGCTGTTTTTGATACTATAGATCTACAGTATAATTTTAGAACTGGTATTGCGAAACCATCTGTTTCATTTTCCATGCTTAGTAATGTTTTGGCTATTCTGGGCATCTTGTTGTCTCAAATGAATTTTAAAATTTCTTTTTCTGTAACTGTAAAGAATGAAATTTGTAGTTTGATGGGGATTGCACTGAATCTCTATAGCATTAATGGCAGAATGGCTGTTTTAATTATATTAATTCTGCCTAAACATGAACATAGAATGTCTTTCCATCTTCTCAGGTTTTCCTCAATTTCTTTCATCAATGTTTGATACTTTCATTGCAGAGGTCTTTTAACCCCTATGTTGGATTAATTCCCAAATATTTTGTTCTTTTTGAGGATGTTGTGAATGGGAACAATTTTCTGATTTCTTCTTCTGCCCTGTTACTGTTAACATGTAGGAAAGCTATTGGCTTATGAGTGTTGATCTTGTACCCTCCTACTTTGCTAAATCTATTTATAAGCTCAAGTAGTTTTCTACGAAAGTTTTTTGGATCTTCCACATATAGGATCATGTCACCAAAAAAATGGATACTTTGACTTCCTCTCTTTTTATTCTTATCCCTTTGATTTCCTTCTCTTGCCTGATTGCTCCAGCTAGGTTCTTGAGGATTATATTGAATAAAAATACTGAGAAGGGGCAGCCTTGTCTTGTTCCTGAGTTTAGTGGAAATGCTTTCAACTTTTCTCCATTCAGTATTATACTAGCTGAGGGTTTACCATATACAGCCTTTAAAAAGATAAGATAAGGGGATGGAGCAGTGGCTCAGGGTTTACAGCGCTTGCCTAACATGTGCGGGGACACAGGTTCAAACACCAGCACCATGAAAAACTAAATAGATTCTCTCTCACTCTCTCTCTCTCAATCTCTTTCTCCTTTTATCCCTCCCTCTTTCTTTAAAAATAATAAAAATATAAAAGGTAGGATAAGATCCTTTGATCGCTACTTTCTTTAGAGTTTTGATCATAGAAGGGCACTGAATTTTTGTCAAAGGCCTTTTGTGCATCAATTGAGAAGATCATATGGTTTTTGTCCTTAATTCTGTTTAAGTGATGAATCACGTTTATTTATTTGTGTATGTTGAACCAGCATACCTGGAATGAAGCCCACTTGATCATGGTGAATTATCTTCTTAATGTGTTTTCAAATGCAATTTTCTAGAACTTTATTAAGGATGTTTGTGTCAATATTCATCAGGGATATTGGTCATTGTTTTGTTTTGGTATTAGAGTTAAGATTGCCTCATAAAAAAAGTGTTTGGGAGAGTTTCCTCCTTTTCAATTTCTTGGAATAGCTTAATAAGAAGAGATCAACACCAGCTAAGAAGAGCTAACCTCTTCCTCATAAGTGTGGTAAATTCAGTGGGGAGTCCATCAGGTCCTACACCAATTTAGAGATGTTATATGCATCTAGAAATTTGTATGTCTTCCAGATTACTTAATTTAGAGTAGTATAGTTTTTCAAAATATGTTTTGACATTCTGCCTGATTTCCATGGGGTCAGTGGTGATCACTCCCTTTTTGTTGGTGACTATGTTAATTTGCTTCAATTCTATTCTTCTTAATGAGATTAGCTACTGGTCTGTGAATCTTATTTATTTATTTAATGACCCAGCTGTTTGTTCTTTTTTTATTTTTATTTTTTGTTGTTATTGTTGTTCTAAATTTCATTGATTTCAGCTCTGACCTTGATTATTTCCTGTCTTCTGCTGGCTTCAGGCTTAGATTCTTCCTTTTGTGGGGATTTGAGGTGGAGCAGAAGCTTATTTATTTGAGATCTCTCCTGGTTTTTTTTTTTTCTTTTTTTCTTTCTTTCTTTTCTTAAGAGAGAGGGACAGTGAGAAAGAGAAAAAGAGATAAATAAATTTTATTTAGTTTTTCATGTGGTCTTCATTGCTCCAAGACTTTGTTGCATACATGGTGCTGGGGTTCCAACTCACAGACTCATGCATACCAGGCAAGCGCCGTAACCACTGAGCCACCACTCCAGCCCCTCTCCTGGTTTTTAATATGAGTACTCAGTAGTATAAATTTTCTCCTTAAGAATGCTTTCACGGGGTTGGGGATTTAGCTCAGTGGCAGAGCACTTGCCTAGCAAGTGCAAGGCCCCAAGTTCGGTCCTCAGCCCTGAAAAGAAAAAGAAAAAAAAAAAAATGCTTTCACGCTGTCCCAAAGATTTCAGTATGTTGCGTCTTTATTCTCATTCTCTTCCAAGAATTTCTTGATTTCAGCTCTCATGTCTTCTTGGGTCCATTCTTCATTTAATAGGGTATTTTTTGGTCTCAATTTATATGTCTGTTTTGTGTTATGATTCATCTTCCTTTTAATTGCTAGGGTCATGGCATCATTGTCTGATAGGATACACGGAATAGTATCTACTTTTTTGTATTTGTTGAGATTTCCCTGTGAACTATAATATTTTGGAGAAGGATCCATGTGTTGCTGAGAAGAAGGTATACTCAGCCAATTTGGGGTGCAATATTTTATAGATGTCTATTAAGTCCTTTTGATTTACGTAGTTGTTTAGACTGGTAATCTCTTTATTTCTTTTTTTTTTTTTTAAAGAGACAGGAACAGCGAGAGAGAGAGAGAAAGACAGAATCAATTTTATTTAGTTTCTCATGGACTTTCGCTGCTCACACACTTCATTGTGTACGTGGTGCTGGGGTTTGAACCCACGTACTCGCGCATGCAAGGCAAGCACCATAACCGCTGAGCCACCGCTCCAGCCCCGTCTTTATTTCTTTATTGTTTTTGGTTGGTTATTTTTTTTTTATTTTTTTTCTCTGATGATCTGTCTACTAGTGATAGAGGAGTATTAAAATCTCCCAGTATTACCATGTTGAGATCCACAAGTGCTTTTATGTCAGGGAACAATTTTTTCACATAGTTGAAAGCATTGGAATTGGAGAGTATGTATTTACTATGGTTATATCTTCATGTTTTATTGTTCCCTTTACTTGGATGCAGTGCCTTTGTATTCTTCTGAATAATTTGCTTGAAATCTACTTTACCTGATATAAGTATTGCAAATCCAGCTTGCTTTCTTGGGCTGTACATCTGGTAGATTTTTTTCCATCCTTTCAACCTCAATCTGTTGATGTCATTAGCTGTAAAGTGGGTCTCCTGTAAGCACCACATTGTTGGACTTTGTTTTTGGACCCAATCCACTATTTTGGATCCAATCCACTAATCTGTGTCTTTTGATTATTGCATTGAGAACATTCCCACATAGAATAGTTATGTGGTTGTGGTTCATAGTCATTGTGTTTTATTAGTGACTTCTGTGCTTTCTTGGTTGTCTTTTGATAATTTGTACTTTTATTGAATTTCTTCTGTGGGTTTTGAGGAATCTTTGCTTGTTCTATCTGGAGTTTATCTTTGAGGATTCTTAAATGCTTGTTTTCTATTCATGAATGGTGCAAGTTTGATCTTTTAGTGAAATGTTCTTATTTCCCCACAAATTTGAAGCTGGTTTTGCTGAGTATATTATTCTTGGCTACAGGTTGTGGTCATCCAGACACTGAAAAATTTCCTTCCAGGAAAATCTTACTTCTAGAGTCTGAGCTGAAAGTAAGAGGTGGTCCTTCTTGGTTTGCCTCTGAGTATGATTTGGCATTTCTCTTTTGCCACTTTTAACATTCTTTCCTTGATTTCTCTGTTATACATTTTGAATATGATGTGTCTCTGTGAACTCCTCATTTGATCAGGCCTATTGGATATCCTGTACATTTCCTCAATGAGCATTTTTAACTCTAATCTGATATGGGAAATTTTTTCTTTAACTATTTCATTGAGCAAGTTCTTTATACCATTCATTTATGTTTTAATTTCCTCCTATATCCCAGTTACTCTTAGATTACTTCTTCTGATTTCAACCCAGACATTTCGAAAGTTCTGCTCATATTTGGCAAGGTTTTGTTTTGTTTTGTTTTTTGTTTTTCATTTGTCATCTGTGTGTTTAAGCTTACTCAACCTATCTTCTTTGCCAGAAGGTCTTTCTTCCAGAGCTAAGGTTCCATTTTCTATAGAGGTTAGTCTGCTGTTAAATTCTTCCATCACTGTTCTGATGCGATTGACTGAAGATTTTAGCTCTGTTACTTCCTTTTTCATTATGTCTATTTCTTTGGAATAGTTTTTCATCTCGAGTTTTCTCACTTAGTCCCTTCATTAAATCTTCTTTTAGTTCATTGTTCTTTTTAGTAATCAGATTGTTGATCATTATTTTAGGTTTTCATCCCACTCCCTGTGTGTTCCTTGTTTGGGAACTTGTGGGCTTGAGGTGAATCTTTTCTGTTTTGATTCCTCATTTTTTTTATAATCTTCTGGATCTTTGAATTGAGTTGCCCTGTGGTAAAGGAAGGGAGGCCTGCAGCTTCTTCCTTGAAGGTCAAAGGGTCAGATCAGACACCACCCCTCTGATGACCACCTTCTTCCTGAAATCTGCTTTTGCCTGGAACCTCATTTTGCTGTATCTTTTTTTTTTTCTTGAAGAAAAAGAAGACAGTGAGAGAGAGAGGAAGAGAGAATCAACTTTATTTAGTTCTCATTTGCCTTTCTTTACACCCACACTTCATTGTGTATGTGGTGCTGGGGTTCAAACCCATGTCCTTGCTTATGCCAGGCAAGTGCTGTAACCGCTGAGTCACCTCTCCAGTTCCTTGCTGTTCTTTTTGATCTAGGCTCCAGAGCATCAGTTTGGAATCTGTTGGGGGTGCAGGGAAGCCCAATGGATTTTAGAAGCGCAGAAGCTGGGGTGCGTTGTTGGGTCCTAGAGACTCATGATGGCCCGGAATGGGTCTCCAGTGCTTCACAACGGGAACTAGGATCCTTGGCAGTGGGGATGGGTCTAAAATATCTGGATCTGGCGGGTATGGGCTGCAGTCGGTTGGCTATGCCCATGGTGGCTGCGATGGCTGGATCTGGTAGGGGTCCTGGTGCATGTGGCCTGTGTGTGCCAGCTGTCTGGGTCAGCTCCAGGTCTTGGGTGCCCTTTGCATGCCTGCAGGTTCAAGACCTGCATTTTTTTCTTTTTTTAAGTTTGCTAGTTACCTACTGTGTACTTTTTCTATTTCAAGATTCCATTTACAACCCTATAGTGCATTGAGTTGTCATGTATTTGTGCTCTCCTCCAATCTGTGAGAGTTCTTCAGACTTGGTCTTCAGAAGATTGACACTTTTGAAGAGTACTGGGTAGAGATTTTATGGAATGTTCTTCAGTTTGGGTTTGTCTGTTTCCTAGGATTCTATTGCCACAGAGGTAACATGCTCAACTTTTCAGAATGTACCAGGGGTGCATGAGGTCAACATTCCTTTTACTGGTGATGTTAACCTTGACTGCTTGTTTAACGTGGAGCATGCCAGGCTTTCCCTGCTGTTACAATTCCTTTTCTGTACTCCACACATTACAAGTGGGTCCTCAGTTTAATCCATACTCAGTGGGTGGTAAATATATAAAGGTATATAATCCATACTCCTCTTCCTAGAGGTAAGTATATAAAGGAATTAGGCTTCACCTCCTGAAGGGACATCTATTAAAAATCATCACAGTACTTAAAACATTTCAGGGGAAAGTATAATTCTGTAATATTCTTATACCTTCAATATAAGCTGTCCTTTTTTCCCAATTTATTTAATCATTCATTTATTTGGATCAGTATAGACTTGTGGATATTTATTTTATATTTGGGGAAAATGAGCCAATTTATCAATATTTATTTTGCCATTCAAATTTTCCCAGCTTTGCCTATTGGGAGCCCTTTTTTCACTTTGCTTACTGTATCCTTTTGAAAAGTTGCCAGGTCTCTTTCGTCTTTCCCTCTCTTTTATACTTTCTTACTTTAGGTTACCACAAGATGCTCTAGACTCAGGATATATTTTTCCTGCCCAACCCTAGAACCACTCATTTCCCCAATGAAGCCCTGCTTCCTCTAATTGGAGTATGGTATGAGAAACCAAGGTCTGGGTTCCAGTTGCATTTACCACTCAGGAGATGTCACTGATTCTGGATCATCTTATCAGGCAGAATTAAAAAAAAAAAAA
>PVKS010008695.1:0-67176 GCA_004027875.1 Aplodontia rufa | reverse complement strand
GAATTTTTATAATATTCCAATTTGCAACTACACATACACATTACTTTTATAATGAGAAAAACTCCTATGTTAAAATGTATAGTTTTGGAAGATCTACTTAATAGAGCTATGCAAAAAATTCATGATCAGAAAGTTGAAAAGCCTAGATGGAAGTATATCAAGCTTTTCTTTTTCCTTTCTGGGTGGTAGAATAAGTTTTATTTTTATTTTTTTAATTTCTACTTTAAGCTTATGGAGGTATAATAACAAGTAAAATTATGATTATTTAATATGCTGTTGTATGTACTGTAAAATATGAACTAAATTCTGCATTCAAGCTAGTTAATATAGTCATTACCTTATAACTTGTTTGCATGTATTTGATGGAGCTATTTAAGATATATTCTCTTAGGAAATTTCAAGCATACAATACAATTACTGTGGTCTCAATATCTCTCCTTAGGTCTCCAAAACTTACTGTTCATCTTATAAGTTTGCACACTTCGACCATCTATTTCCCTCTTCCTTTCCCCAACTTATTCTTACTTTCTACACTCCCAACACTTGTTAGCCCCTTCTACCATGCTTGAGCTTTAATTTTTAGATTCCACATGTGAGATCATACAATATTTTTCTTTCTATCTCACTTCTTTTGGTTAATATATTGTACTCCAGTTTTATCATATCATCAAAAATGGTAGGAGTTTTTTCTTTTTTAATGCAGAATAATATGCCATTGTTACATGTTTATATCATGGTTTCTCTATTCATTCAGTTGTCAAAGTGCATTTAGGATACTTCCATATAATGGCTATTTTGAATAATGCTGTAAACAACCTGGGAGTAGAGAGAATCTCTCCACGATCCTGATATCAGTTCATTTGATTAGATTCCCCAAAGTGGAATTTCTAGATCACATGGCGATTCTGTTTTTTTTTTTTAAATGAAACTCATATTGTTCTCTAAAATAGCTGTGCTAATATGTATTTCCGTAAGTACATAAGCCTTTTCCACCTTTCCTCTCATATTTTCAAATATTTGTCTATCATTTGAAATTTTGATACTGGACATACACAGTGATATGAGGTGATATATCATTGTGGTTTTGATTTATATTTCCCTAATGATTAGTGATTTTCAACACCTTTTTTATAAAGAGAGAGGGACAGCGAGAGAGAGAGAGAGAGAGAGAGAGAGAGTTGCTCCAACACGTTGTTGTGTGTGTGGTACTGAGGGTTGAACTCGCTTCCTGGGGCATGCAAGGCAAACACTGCACCTGCTGAGCCACCACTCCAGCCCTCAGCACCTTTAATACACCCATGGACCACTTATATTTTTGGAAAATTGTTTGTTTATACACTTTGCTTCCTTTTTAAAATTAGGTTATTTGTTGATTTTTAAAATCTATTTCAGATAAGATAACAAAAACACAAGCAAGGAACACCCAAATATAGAAAAGGCATTATATCAAACTAATGTGCTTTTGCACAGGAAAGGAAATAACAAAACAAAAAGCAATCTACGCAGTAGGGAAAATGGTTGCAATCAAGAATCCAATAAGGGGTAAATACTAACTGAAAAATATTTTAAAAACTCATAAAATTCAAGCAATATTTGTAAAAGATCTCTGTGACCCCGGTGTGGAAAAGAAAAATCACAAGACCAGCAAGACAACTTTGTGTGGAGTGCCGTGGATCATGAAGGAAAGGACAGGGGCAAATATCAAGGCGTTTATTAGAATTATTATTGCGGCCATTGTTATAAGAACACAATACACAAAATATCCTTTTAAGTGGTTTTAAATTCACAATATAGTATTAACATCAGATTTTGGATGATTATTCAAATTGGAAAATCTTCCCAAAGTCTTTGCAAACTATAAAACATTGTGATTGTGACTTTTTAGAAGATATAAAAAGGATAAAGTTACAGATCCTATGGAATAATGGTTTTCATGTGGTTGTCAAAGCAGCAAGGATTTTAATTCATTTAAAAGGAAGACCTGTTTCATGCAATGATACAATTATTTGCTATTGGATTATCTGATGAATAAATTTCTGCTAAATTAGTTATTTTGGAAAAAAAACATTATTAATTTTTTCATATATTCTGAAATATGTTCAACACTTAAGAAGTTCTGCATCTCTCACAGGACCCAGGACTCCCACTTCTAGGTATCTAACCAATGGGGTTGAAACTACTAACAATTTTTTGGTTATCAATGGTTCCCTGGAATATTCTTTCCTGAATATACTATGCTGATGATTAGGAATTACATTAAGTATGTATCCAACTTTGCTTTTTAAAACAAATCACTATTTTTCTTTACATATTTTTCAATATTTTCAGATATTAAAATATCAGATATATACAAAAAATTGTAGTATTAATATTTAACACATATAATGGTGCAATATTTTTGTTTTTATTTTAAAGTATTGATACTTGTGATTTTGATTATATTTTATTTGCATTTTGTAAAATCAAGATGTACATTAATGATTAACAAAACAATGATAACATTTTAAGAAATCGTATTTCTTTATATTTCTTTAGCTAAATGAAACTATGAAAGGCCCATTTACAATTGCAATTCAGATGAAGTTTTACTTAGCTTCCATTAAAATAGTATAACATTATTGGTCAGAATTGTCATTTATATGCAAGTGTTCTACATAAATAAGATGACAGCATTTATACATTTGAAGAATTGCTTTTAAATGTCTGACACAATTCTTTGGCAATAAAACACCAATAGAAAAGTAGGTCTTCCATTTATTAGCTTTAGAGAAGATAGTTACAAAGCTCTAACACTAATTTTTTGGCCCATATGTGTGTTATGCTTAGCAGCTCTTAAGATATTATTTTACTTGGACAGATATTATAAAATTTTAATATATTTTAACCATGAGAATAAACATAGTTTGATGCTGATAATAAGTTTTCTAAACTCATATGCTTGATATTTAATACTTTATGTTCTTCTTTGATAAAACAAAAATAATTAAAGAGTACATTAAAATTTTATGTCAGAAAATATCATTGTTTTGTGTTTAGCAAAGGGCTTCTCTATTTAATTTCATTAAATAATAATATAATTATGTCAGGACTTTAAAGTGTGTGGTGTTGGTAGTAAATATCGATAAAGGTATTAAAGTAGAAATTTTAAATTAATTAAAGTCATTACTAATAGTAGCAAAATAAACTTTAAAACTGGGGAACATGAATTGCTGGATTATAAACAAAGAGAAAAACAGCCATTTTATTACTGTTTATTCCAAATTGAACAATAGATGAACTGGAAAAAATATGCCTAATACCTATTCAAAAGTTTCGATTTACTAATATCAATTAATCAATAGGATAACTGTCCCTTTTTACTCAGTAATTTTCTGCTCTCAACTTAGTGCCCAAACTACCTACTTTTTTTTGTACTTTACCACGTCAAATTTTTCTTTCTTTTCTTTTTTCTTCCACCATCATATATCTGAACATCTTCCCAACTTGCCACTGTAAATTTTTACTCTTAGTTATAAATACATAATTTTCTCGTCTACAATTTCCTAATACATTTGCATTAGGAAATCACTTTTGCTTCTAATTCTGTAACAGTAAAACAAAATTTAAAAATTAAATTAAAAAATGACTTCTCTGTAAAACTGTTATGTAGAAAATTTATGCTAAAATATTTAATTCAAAGCAACAATAACTAAAGTTCTTATACAATTTTAGCACAATTTCCCAAGTAATGGTCCATATTAAATTTGAGAGGTCAGTTGACCTTCAATATTTCGTCCTTAGAATAGTTAATGATTGTTAGGTACCTGTGAGCCAAAATTATGGGGAAAATTAAAACACTAAATATTGTATATATTGTTAAAGATAATATTACAGTATTACCAATGATGATAGTTTTATATCTACATTGAACTATTCCATTAATTTACATCTTACCTCAAGATGTCTCTGTCAAGACAATGAAGAATTTCTGAAAACATAGGTCAGTTTTGATATATACATGATTTTTTAACATAAATTTTATAAATTTTAGAATGCTTGCTCACAGAAAAAGTTATCAAAATGATTATTTATTACAGTTCTAACTATTTGGTATTACAATTTAAGCAAGTTTACAAAAATCATGGAGAGATACATTTCTCTGGGTAAACTCAGATTTCATTATATAATTTCAATATTTATAACATTAAAATTTTGGACTTGGATATTATTTCTTGAAAAAATAAGAAACTATAAGACTTCACTTCATTTTGTGTTTTCTCTAGAAATATTTTCTTCATAACCTTCTATCATTTTCAATATATTATATAGTATTGGCATATGTATATAATCTATTTCTTTTCCTCATAAGAAAAAAATAACCAAGTATTTCGAAAATTTTAATTTGTATTTATTGAGACATAAAACACAACTTTGACATTTAAAAGTGGTTTCAATCCTTAAATTTATATTTTGTGAAATGCTATTTTAGAAGACCAAGGCTAAAATTACTCAAAATAGCAAATGTATATCTCTGAGATATACCTCTCAAGCAAACCCTAGATTCTTTACAATGGTATTAATATCACCCATTTCATGATTTAGTGCTGCATTTCAAGTGTTAATGCTCAGAGACCTCTGAAATAGGGTCCTAGGGAAATAGATAATATAGAAAAATATTTTTCTGAAATTGTTAAATCTCAGTCAGAATACTAAGAGTCTGTAATATTTGAGTCATGAGCAACTCTTTCCATGCCTCTAACAACTCATCCTGATACAGGCCTAACCTAGGCAGGTTCCTGCAATAAAGCAGGACTTCCTGTGTGTCTAGCTCCCAGTCAAGGCTAGTGCATACTCTAGGGAGAGGGGACCTGCACAAATTCTCACATCTCTGGTTCCATATGAGTTACTATTTTAGATGCTGCTAAGAGGTCTTATCTTTCTGTCTTTACTAAGAACATAAATCCTCCCACTTATGAGACAAGCAAAAGCAATCAGACCCTGGCCTCTATCACCTCAACTGGCAGAGTTTTCATGCAAAATGAGACAAACTGGGAAGAACAGGTCTCACCCACTGCTGTGGGTATCAGCCAGAGTATCATTGCATAAGTGGGTTATGGAGATCTCCAGTTCTTATGCAACAGTCACACAATTTTGCACCATAGATTCATGCTGTAAAGACAATATTATCATCTGTTTTTTCATGCCCCTTCCCAATCTTATTTTGAAGCCCTCATCCTTTGACTTCATTTGGAGATAGTCTTCTGTAATGAGAAACAATAAAATGAAGCCATAAGCATAGGGACCTAATCTAATAAAGGGGACACAATATTAAGAGGTAAATACATCAGAGTGCCTGTTTCCTTTCTCTCTCTTTGTTATGTGAGGACAAAGTGAGAAGACTACCTTCCGCAAACTGGAAAGGGATCACTTACCGGGGTCTGAACCAGATATGACCTTGCTCTTGGACTTTCCAGCATCCAGAACTGTGAGGAATTTCTGGTTTCTAAAGTTACTCAGTCTGTGATATTTTGTTATGGTAGTCCAAACAGACTAATAAAAACAAAGACTGAGGAACATTCTTCAACTATTTACTTTATTAGCAGCATAGTATAATGAAGCTCAAAACTAGGGAATCCTCTAAATCCATTAAAATTTGCTGGAAAGCAATTAAAAGGATGCTAGTACCTCCATTAGACCCACAAGCTAAGTCATAGACTGACTAGAAATTTGCCAGAATCAATGACAGAGATGGCCTTGAAAAGCCTTCTTAGGGATGGCTCAGGCCCTAAAGATTGGCATCAAAGACCAGTCTGCAAAATGGGTCAAATATAATTGCTCAGACTAAGGAACACTTTTGTAACTGGAGCATGAATAAATACAAAGGAACAATCAGTTGACAAGCAGTAGGATCTAACAGCTGGGTATGAGTGATTCTGAAGTAGGAGAGCCTTGCAGAGAGATCAAAAAAAGAGACCATCAAAGACATCCCAACTTATTCTACCCTCCCTGAAAGGTGACTAATGCATGCTCAGGTCTAAATCTTGAGATGAAGAGCAATATCAGCTTCAGACCAAGACGGAAACTGCCTTCACTGAAATAGTCCAGCCAAATCTCCAGACATACAAAGAACACCAGAATCAACCCTCTGCTTTCAGAAGGGACTCACTACAATGTAATATTTTCATTTTTCAAATTCCTGGAGAAATGATGGGACATGCAATTAAAAGGGGAAATTAATGACACAATTTTAAAAAGCAGACAAAAGTAGATAGAGGAGCCCAGATGGCAGACTTTGCAGGCAAAACTTTAAAACAGCTCTTACAAATATGTGCAAAGAACTAAATGAAACAATGTTGATGGAAAGCACGGTATGATGATAACATCTCAAGTAGGAAATATACTGTAAGATTAAATTAATCTTGGAAAATCACAATTCTGGAGTTGAAAAAGAATAGTGAATGGAATAAAACTTCACTACACGGTTTCTGAGGATTTTAACTAGCAAAAGATTCTGCAGACTTGGGCTGGAGCCGTGACTTGGTGGTTACGGCGCTTGCCTTGCACGCCACGCGCAAGTACATGGGTTCAAACCCCAGCACCCGTGTACACAACAAAATGTCAGAGCAACAAAATCCATGTGAAAAACTCAATAAAACGGATTCTTTCTCTCTCTCTCTCTCTCCCCTCTCTCACTGTCCTTCTCTCTTAAAAAAAAAAAAGATTCTGCAGACTTGAACACTCTCCAACCAAGATTGCATGTTTTTGAAAAATGAAAAAATAGAAGTATAGGACACTCTTTATGTATCATGTATGAAGGCAGAAAATATCTGTGAAAAAGAATAGAGTAAAAAATATTTAACGAAATAATGACTTGAATTTCTCCAATTTGATAAAATGTAATAATCGGTAACTGAAGAAAACCAAGATAATGAAAATGTCTCTAATAGAATAGAAGAAGGGGATGGAGAGGGCATGGGGAAGTACTGGGGAACAAAATCTAGCTAATTATGCTACATTGGTGTGGTTATACGTCTATATTAAAAAAATGGATTCAAAAGTATAAGAAACAATTGGCTGAATTCTGTGAGATCTAAGGATAGTCTAGACCCTTTCATTGATCATTTATGAAGTAGGAAAATGCAAACAAATGTGGAGGAAAGGCGTATTTGGAAGATGGGCTCTGTGATAACAGCATGGATTATATCCCCTTATTACTTCTGAAACTATAGATTAAATAGAAAAAATCATCATCATAAAAATAATTCTAGGGCTCACACTTTTGTACCATTTTAGCTGGAGGATTATAATATCTTAGCATTAACCCTCTTAAATATCAAAGGAAACTCTCACATCATATTAAATTAATCAAGTTTTATAGAACATCGTTTTAACGTATTGTATTTTCATCATTTTCATTGCTGCTAATTCCTTCTTAAAACAAATATATATATTAAATAATTCATTTTACTAACTACTTCCTTATCAATAGGACTAATATACAAGTTAATATATATAGTCTATATTTTTATATTTAGATGAAGAAAATTAATTCCTCAGCAAGAGTAAACAACGAAATGCTTGCACCTGATGATGTATTGAAAACTCCTTGAAGTGAACTCTGTTTTCAAGAGAGAATTTATTTCGTACTTTACTTCATTGATCTCTAGAACATATCATATCCACTAATGTATACTGTACTTCATTAAATATTCCTTCTACAATTTTCAATAAACTCTCAATTGCATTTACTAATCTTTATTTCTAATACAATACTTCCAATTTTTAGAAAACCTTATTGGATTATTTGCATGTTTTGATTTCCTTGCTGAGGTTCCCCATTCTCTTTATTACAAACAAAATTGCTTTTAGTTTGTAAAGAAATTTTCAAGAGCCGCTTTAAAGTTCTTGTCTGCTAATTTATAAACTAATCAATATCATGGTGTATTTGTATGGTCTGGTTTTTCTATTCGCTATGTGGCACTTTTTTCTTTTCTTCCAAGGGGCCACAAAATTTGATTATATATACGAAAGTATTAATAATACATTTTAACAATTTTCAATTCCTTAATTATCCCAAAAGGGTATTAATTTTTATTTATTTTTCATGTCAGTTAAGTACATGGATTTATCTCCCTTGTGGTGGAGTGTAGTTGGAATATTAGTCATTTCTTTGTGTCTGCCACCACTGTGCTCCTTGGTGTTTGTGACATGTTTCAGAGATTAGCCAGGTGCTCTTGAGTACCTGGGTGCCCTTGGAGGCCAAAACTCTAGCTCCTGACTTTCTGAGTTAGCAACAATCTGTATTTCTGGCTGAGTTTTATACTACTATATCATGAGGAGTGAGTGAATAATACATAACCACATAACAATGGTAGTTTTGTTTTCTGTAAAGTTCTACTTCCATCAACTTTCCCAGTTACCCCTGAATTTTGTTAATTTCTAGCTTGTTGGAGCATTTTTAAATATTTGGTTCAGAAAATGTGTTCTTGTGTGTGTGTATGTGTGTGTGTATCCTCAAAGACTATTACTTTGATCAAGCCATGCTCCCATTATTAGGTGTGAAACTAATGAACTCTTAAATGAAATTTCAGTCATTAAAACTACTTTTTTGTTATAACTGCTATATGATTGTCTCATAATACTGACTGAAAATTTCAAGACTAGTTGTTTCAAGAACCTAAAACCCAAGGGTTGGAGGTCAGCGGTTACGACACTTACCTGGTATGCTTGAGGACACGGGTTCCCCTAAAAAGAACCTATAATTCAAATTGCATATAAACTAATTGATCTGTATCTTTATATTTTATACCATTAATATTATGGATGCCAAATACTGAATTTGTAAATTAAAAATGAGCATACTGTCTTTCTTTCCTTTCCCTGTCTCACTGCATTTTTCATTGCCTGCTCAACTAATTGTGTAAACTCACAAAAAATTCTTTAAAAATCAGGTTAGAAAATTGCATTTACATGTGGACATGGTTAACAGAAAATTTATTTTTTGCTGGAAATTGTTTTATGTTTTTATTATTTTAAAATGAGAGGTCATTATTCTCTAATAGAAAATTACTTTGGAACTTTGAACAACTTCCTCCTAATTTTGATGATTTTGATGTTAAATTAAAACACAATACAATGTTTACTTCAATGAGTATTTCAGAGAAAAAACATCAAAATTTTATGGTGCTCATTTTTTATATTCAAAATTGTGCTTTTGATTATTTTGCAAATTAGATATAATTGTAAACTTCTTTGTAAGTACACATTATTTCTAACTGAAGATCTGTTCATTATCAATATTTATGGCAAAATGGTCAATATTTATGTAACTGTTTTCATTGAAATGTTACATTTAAATGAGTCATTTATTAATATCTAATTTCTATGAATAGAAGACATATCATAATAGCAGAATTAGAAATACATATTTAACAAATATGAAAACACCACCACGACAATGTAACTTATAGTAACAAATATTAAATTTTATTTTTTTTTCAAATATTAAATTTTAAAAATAATGCAGAAACGGCATGGCAGTTTGCACTCTGACTATTCATGGTTAACTTGGATGAATTCTACTGTGCTACTTATAAGGAGTACACATACTCTCAATGTATACTGTCAAGAGTATAAAAATACCCAAGAGAATCATAATAATATTTTATTATAAATATGTAATATGTATGTGTACATAATCAAATAATCATTTTTATAAACAGTAAGCAGCCATCTGATAGATCACTATATTTTGATTTTAGCTTCACTATTAATAAATAATAACAGTGACAAGAAACAACAAAACTGGGCTAAGAAAAAATGTTCCACAAATGTTATCTACCAATGTAGAATGCTTCTCTACAACATAGAAGATTCAGAAATGCCATGTAATACAAACTTGACATCAACTTTTCAGTAAGAACATACCTTGGTCTATTTTTTTTATTCAAGTTTTACATGGTTTGAAACAAATTTAGTTATAAGAGTTATTATTTGGAAATGGTTATATGTAGAAGCCAATACACTAAGTTATTTTTCAAAATACACTTCTATGAATTAGACCAAGGATTGTAATTACAAAACATTGGTTTTATCTTGTTTGATCTATTAGTGGAGCATATACCTAGGAAGCATTATAACCATTAGTGGCAGAAGATGGTCAGCTCTTTATATTAATTATTGGAGTACAATTTTCAAATGGATACATCAGATGGCAGTTATAGGAAACCATAATTGACTCAGTAACTATTTTTTCATTATAAATTTATGACATAAAGAATTTTTTATGAGCTTTAAATAGCTATGAAATGAAAACCACTCTCATCATTATAGAAATAATTTTAAATTGAAAATGAATTTCCAAAAATTATTATTTCCACACTTAGTGTTTCTCATAAATGTAAGAGCAACAATAGAATGTAATGTTAAAAAATAAAAATATGATCATATTATATCATCAAATAGTGCACTGAATATTTGTTATCAACATTGATATTTTTAGTTGGAAAAAATAATGAAAGATATGTGCAAATACATTAAAAAGATTGTTTAGGTAAGATAAACATTTCATATAATTTAACCAGGAATTGCCATATGAGTACTATATATCTCTCTTTTCATTAACATTTTCTGCAACTTAGAATACATCAGGATCATTTTGGAAAGTACAAAATAGAGTCATTAAAATAATTACATGATTAAAGTAAGAAATATGTGTTAAGAGTAAGAGTTTTCAGTTTATTCAATCATGGATAATGGTGGAATGTTTTCGTTTCCCTACAAAAAAAGAGAAATTTTATGCAAACTTAAGGTTGTGAATATACAAATAATAAGTATAGATTTTATTGCTGATTTTCCTTTAAGTGAAAAGAGTATCAGTAGAAGAAGCAAAAGAAAAAAAAAAAAGACATAATGAAAACGTTTTCCTGAAAAGCAATGCTGTCAGCCGGTTAAGGTTTCTCATACTGAGACAGGGGGAAAAAATTAGGCAGTCATAGTAGTTAGACTATTTGATTCAATCAAGGGAAAACTGGTTCTCATAAGATCAATTTGACATGCCCCAGTGCTAGTAAAAGGCTCTGGCAAGGTGGGTCCAGAGGCAGACACTCCCTTTTGCTAAGCAGAGCACCTTGCATTCAAAAGAAATATCATTTGAGAGAGTGTTCTTTCCGTTTACCCAACCGCAATTCTAAATGTATAGGAAGTTTTGGTTTTATAGAATGGAAAGATAAAACATTGGGATTCAATGTCTTTGAATAACTGGTGATGAAATTCTATGCCTCTAGGTCATGCTTACAACTTATTTCAAATAACGCTCTATATACTCGTCTAGATACTGACCTGGAGAATTAGGGGTGGTGGATTAGGGGAAGACTAAAATTAACTCTTCAACTTCCTTGACTTATTGCTTCTTACTCTATATAAATGGAAGGAGACAAGGTTCAATTTATTTGTCCTCCCTTTTTCTCTAACTCCTTCTCTTTCTCCCTCTCGCCCTCTTTCCCTCTCAGCTGCCACTTCCTCCTCCTTGTCCTCCTCTTCCTCCTTCTTCTTCCTCCTCTTCTAATTCCCCTCTTTCTCATCCTTTTTCTCCTCCTCCTGCTCCTCCTCCTCCTTCTTGCTCTCTCTCTTTTTTTATTGTTTTGGAAATTTCTCCTATTTTGTATTTTCTTTTTTCTCATCTGAAAGGTGAGTTTGAAATGGGTGGCAAGACAGTAGAAGTGGCTGACTTTGTATATTTTTTTCTGAAATATCTGTTTCTGAGTCAAGCACAGATAACATTTTGAAAGAGAGTTTTGTTATTGAGTTGATATTTCTAAAATATTAACACTCTAAAGCAACTATTTTAATATAACCCTAAAGCATTTTGCTGTGTTGTCTCAAATCAACTCTGCATCTCTATAGAAATTTATGTGAGCAACTCAGGAGGCTGAGGCAAGACGATCACAAGTTGAAAGATAGCTTCAGCAATTTTGCAAGGCCTTGAACAGCTTGGTAACACTCAGTCTTAAAAAATATATACATAGGCTCAGGCTGCTGGTCACTGGTAACCCCCATTCCAATCCCTAATAACAATCAACAAATACATAAAATTTACATGATCAAGTGTGGTGGTACTTGAGGAAAATGCCAAATTGATTTTTTTTTAAATTTTGGTACTAAAGACTGAATCCAAGGGCATTCTACCACTAAGCAATATCTCCAGCCCCCTCCCATTCTTTTTTTATTTTGATACCTTATCTCCATTAATTACTTAAGACTTAAATTTCTGAGGCTGGCCTTGAACTTGCAATGTAGAACTTGGCAGAAGTGATGCCATTTTAAAGCATATCCTCCATCTTGGAACATGAATCACATAATGGGCACTCTGACTCACTTACCCCTAAACCTCAGACAATACTCCACCATCATGCAAAGAAACCCTAAACATGCCACCATCATAAGAAAAGACTCTTCCTGGACAATTCCCAAGCAAGGGCATAATTCTCCTGCCTCCCTCATGCCCCTATGCCTACCCCTATATTTAGCCCAGGCTGTAAGTAGAAGAAGGGTCTCAGTTCTGGGTTCCTCTCTGAGGGTTTGTGCTGTGTTGTTGCTGAGCTGCCTCTCTCCTCTCTCTTTATTCCCTTCAATTGCTTCTTTCCTTACACTCCTGCTTCAATCTCTGCAGTTGCTGGAATTGTGGTTATGAGCCACCCCACCCAGCTACCAAGTTCTTTTGAAAATATTTCAAAGAAATATAAGAATAAGTTCTCATGCATGTTATCACTGATAACCTGTATGACCTTGACAGGTTTGCAATTCTCTTTGAGTTTTGTTTGTAAAATACCAATAAACACTTACTGTCTCAGTATTAGAATCATAAATTATAGTGTTTTTAAAAGGGGTATTATAACTTCCCCAATCACTTTTAGAAGACATCTTCTCCTTTTCTTTAAACTTCTTACTAAGGTACAAAGTTTCCTCTTAAGCATGCTTGCACATTCAGGGTCATTTTATTTGGAGAAACCACCGGTAATTAGTTAAGATTCAGAATTCATTGTCACAGCTTGTACTTTCTAAGCTCCTACCCAAACGAACTGTGCTCATTTCCTTTGCACAGCGTGACCTTTTCTAATTAATGCATAGGATTGCCTAACTGCAACTTGCATTGATGTGCTGTGGGTATCGGCAACTGAAAAAAGTTCCAGCTCTATAAATTTCCAAAACACTTACATTGAAAAAAAAATGGATCTTTAAAGTTTTAGTTTGTTGGAGTGTCCTCAAATTATTCTTGGGTTTATAATTTCCTGTCTTCAGAAGTGAATATGGTCTAGTCTGTTTATTAACACTTTCATTTTTCCGAAATCCATATAAAAGAAGTATTTTTGCTATTTAAAATTAGTCTTTCAAAACTGTGGATGTATTCATTGTTTGCAAACAGATGAGAATAATGGATCCTTAAAAAAGTTAATCTGAAATGATAAAAATTACTGTGATGATCCTATAAAATAATAGGCATGAATTAAAACAATATGTAATATATGTTTTTCTTCTTAATTTCTTTTTATGTTCCTAAGTCTAAAACAAGTTTTCTCTTAGGAGTGCTTCACATTCCCACAAAAGATAACATTGAAGTTCAAAAAGGAAAAAAATGATAATAATGCAAGTTTTAATGAAGATAAAACAGATCATAAATTATAACCGCTTAAAGGGCCACTTAAACAGCTACTTTTTGGCAAACTCTTGGGCTCTGATCACATGATGTGGCTGTTGTTACCATTAAGATCTGTTGTGGTCTCCCTAGAGTTCAGGTCAAAAAATTTTAAGAACTCCAACTGAAAATAAAACAAGCAGAACTCAAAAAGTTTGTAAGAACCTTTCTTCTCCTCGCTCCTCATATTACTAACCAAGATTACAATGAACCACCCAAGAAAATATATCAACTTTAACCTGTGTCTTCCATTATTTTCTGGCACATCCATGTGTGTGCTTTCAATTTAAGAAACAAATTAATAAATTAATCTCTCTTAAAAAGAGAAAAAAGCTCCAGGTTGTAATACTAAGTTTTTGAAGGCTGACCCTTACCTTGCTCTTTCCTCAGAAAAATATCCACAGCTAGGAGAGAGATGCCCTGAGAGTCAGTAAGGTAATTGCTAGATATTTTAGATGAACTCAGCAAATTTCAGGATAGGAATATTAGTACCATAAATCTTATAAGAAGAGGAAACTAAAATTTCTAATATCTATCTGATCCTTTTTTAAATGAAAGAAAATGTAACAGATCCTCAGATGGAGGGATAAAGGTAAAACTAACTTATATTTTTTATTTGAATTTAAAAGACTTAATAAAACACTGATAACATAATTCTAGTATTTTGAAAAAGGAGGTAAAATAACATTTTAAAAATATAATTTTTGACAAATATTACAAAGTCATAGATATTAATTCACTCTGCATGTCCTGGTGTCAAAAGTCTATGTATCTTATTAGTTACATTTAATTTAAAACATTTGTATTTTATTTTACTTAACATGGCTCTCACTAAGTTGCCCAGGATGTCCACAAATACAGAAGATCCAGTGATTCTCTAAGGAGTCTCCCAAGTAGTTGGACCTTTAAATGTTCAATTTAATTTAAATTTAATTGCTATGCTTTAATTTAAAATTAATATAATTTTCATTAGCATACTTTCCTTGGCACTACCACCACAAAAAATCATCTTTAGGGCTTTTTGATGTCCCCTTGGGCTGACTCATTTTACTGCCAACCAGCTTGTCCACTACAATAATCCTGCAGTCACTGCTATAATACATTTGCTAGCTCAGCCCTTCTGTAACTGATGACTACCCCTTCGAGGCAGCCTGAAGGGACCCCTGAGAAGTCACCACTGCACTTTGTGAAATTCCAGTTCCATCACATGGTGCACCTCCTGGGAGCTCTTCAAAGCTGCCATGCTCAGGTAATAGACCCTACTGGATTCCAAGTGGTGCTAATAGATCAGACCCATCCACAAACTCCTGTTACAAATTGTCACTTAAGTTTCTAGACAAAACTACTGATTTTCATTGCTTCCAATATTTGGGTTAGCAGAGCTTTCAACTTCTCTTTTTGAATCTTTGACGGTCATGTCAACTAGGCAAAAGCAAACTAAAAATACACTCCCACTGTAAAAGAAAGAAAGAAAAAAGAAACAAGAAGTTCATTTACTAAGGAAGAAACTATGGACATTTAAACTCTTTCTAGATATTTGTTTTTATCTCCTAATATTCACCCAAGAAAAGTTTTTTTTTAATTAAAAGAAAATACTATTCTCAGTTTTAGACATAATCCAACAAAAATCAGTACTAATGTTGCTAAACTGTAACAAATTTCAATATTCAGAATAAAGATAACTCCATGTAAACCAAGAAACATGCACTTGTTTCAAATTTACACAAAAGGGGGCATTTTGGGTGTTTTCTTTTTTTCTGAAGTAAAGTATTTTTCTAAATCAGACAAAAAGATGGAATAATGAGAGGAAAGTCTGGAAAAAGATAGAACAGATCCAAAGGTTTTTTTTTGTTTTTTTTTTTTTTTTTTTTAAAGAGATAGGGACAGTGAGAGAGACAGAGAAAGGGAGAAACTTTATTTAGTTTTTCACATGGCCTTAGTTGCTCTAACACTTAGTTGTGTACGTGGTGCTGGGGTTTGAACCCGGGTCCTCTCGCTTGCCAGGCAAGCGTCGAAACCGCTGAGCCACCGCTCCAGCCCCAAACAGATCCAAAGTTAAAGCAGTTTTCCCCGATTTATGTGAAAATGTTCATTTCTGTGTATTTTTAAGTATCCTACAAATAATATGCATTAAAAATAAATCTAGTATAATATGATTGCATATTTATATTTTAAAGGGTTGTGAAAATAAGACAGGGTTGTAACTATTTATACTTATCCTGTCTCATATTGCCATTTATCATTCAAAACCCCTTGGTGTAAGTGCCTTAGGGAAGGGTTGATGGTCTGAAGTGAGTTCCAATTCACCTTCTGTTTATACTGCAGAGCTGTTAACACTGGCATTCTATGCACTTTTTACCCCTTGGTGTGCTGGGGACTGAACCCAGGCCCTCTCACACATTAGGCAAGCACTTTATCACTGAGTTATATCCCCAGCCCCATTCATTAGACTTCTGATATCTCAGACAAAAACAATTAAAGCAAAATATTTCAAATGATTTTTGCTAAGCTGAATGACCATAAAAATATTTAATTAATGAATGAAAATATGACAATAATGGGGTTTCCGGACATGTATGGGTCAGTGAATGAAACCAATGATGGATGTAGTCCCCTCTCAAGTACCTTTTCATGATTCTCTTTGTGAGCTTAATTCTCACCTACGATTTTGAACATCACTTGGAATAGCTCTAGATCTAGGTAAATTTGAATTTTTACTCTACCCTTACACAATAGTGATATTTAAAGTATAGTGTATTCAGATAATTCTTGAAGTCCTTACAGAGTTCCATTTACTTAATTATGTATTCCTTTTCCATATAGCTGTCATAGCTTGTGTCATTTCTGATAGGTTAAGTGACAATTCAGCATTCACTTGACCTCCTTTCATATGGACATGTGTTTACCTGATAAGCCATAGGGGACAAGGTAGCCCTGTCACTATATCCTTCAGAGATGCAGCCTTCCTTCTCTCTGCATCAATTCATCAGTACCGGTTCCTCTGTCTTGAGTTTCAAATCAGCTTCTCTATATGACTTTAAAATTCTTACTTTCTCTTTGTATTTTTCTTCTTTTCATTATGCTGCTCAACCTGAAAGCTCTTTAAATCTTTAACCTGATCAGGCAGCCACCTCTCTTGGGTTCCCTTCTTGTCATGATCTGCAGCTGTGAGGTCTTCATGAGAAATTGAACACCCCAAGGAGTCTCTGCTTGTCCAACAGGGCAGCGTGAGCTGCTTTTAGTGCTTCTCCACTGGGTTCTGTCTTTGCAATAAATTAAATGAGGCTGTTGATGCACACGAGCCCTCCCTGCTCAGCTATTCAGTTGGGAAACTACCCTGCAATCAAGAATCAAACCAGGTGAAATAAGAGTGACCTTTTTTGTTTGTTTAATAGCTTCTCAGGAGACATGATTAGCAAAAGCTATGATGATGCATAGTAGAGCAAATTATGGGGAAGTAAATAGGCAGAAAAATGCTACTTTTTCCTAGAGGTTTTTAACTGCATCTGTAGCAAAGTCCCCTATGGAGCTTCTAGTTTTGAATTATTTTGGTGTGGTTTATAGGAATTTCTGCAAAAAGAGTAGAAATTTGTCAAGGAGACCTATATTTAAAGGTTCCTATTCCTCAGAGCTTAAAATTATAATTCTAAAAACCTGTTTTACTGCATACATTTTTCATCTTGGTTCCTTTTTCTCAAGTACATGCAAAATATGTGAAGAACAGCAGTACTCAGAACTGTCCAAGTAATATTGATATAATAGCTATAGCTATTAAAGTTATTATTGATACTTTTGTTTCCAACCGTATGAGAAATTTCATACCCTTTAAATTTTATAGTTAACTTCAGATTTCATTTGAGAGCCAAATGTGTATAATATTTTTATTTTATAACTTCATGTGATCAAGCCAGGGTGAACATCATTCATTATTTTGTTGACTTTCATGTTGATATAATTTCAAGTAATTATTTCTGAAGTAGATAATGGATTTCTTTTTCAGTTTTTTTAAATCCATGAATAAAAGTACCTTTGAAAAATGCTCTTGCTTGTCAATTACTTTGTCTCCTATAATGTAAATTACTACAGGGTACTTATACATATGCAGCATAATGTAAGTTTTTCTATTTCCTTCTGCCCCTCCATTCATATTAGAACACTTAATTTTAGCTTGCTATAAATATTCTCTGCATCTAGGTATGGGTACGTGGTTTGAGGTCATTCTGACTCTATGTGTATATAGACTCTATGTGTATCTGACTCTATGTGTATAAAGGGGAACAGTAAATATCAGGATAGTAGCTAGATTCATTTGGATCCAATTCTTCTTGCTTGATTATGTGTGTGTGTGTGTGTGTGTGTGTGTGTGTGTATCTACACTTTCTTTTGCAGGTGATAAAGGGTCAGAATTCAATGAAAAGGAGTTCTCCTTTTAGAAAACCAGGCAATTATCAGGATGAGCTTCATAAGGTCTCACAGGTAATATAAAAATTTAACTAGGAAAAGGTTGTATGTAATTCAACTAAACAGTATTTGAATAAATTATAGTGTATGGGGTATCATGCAGCCTTACATAATAATTTTATCCATATTATCATTACACACAGACTGTGATGCAGCAATAGACACCAAAGTTTATTCATACCTGCTGAAACAAGTAAATGTCTATGCTAGCTTCTCTCAGTGAAAAAAAAGGGAGTAACATTTTAAATATATGATTAAATTTACAAAAAAAATTAAAATGTGGAGTGGAAATAAAAAGAGAAACACATGGGAAAATTAGTCTCAAATTCTGAAATGTATTTTCTTGATAGGAAAGGAGGAGAAACTGGACAAATTGTATGAAAGTTGAACAATTAACAATATTTACTTTCAAGAATTCTAATAAAATCAGGTGAAATATGAAGAATCAATTATCTTTCCTATTTTTATTATTTACTTTTAGCTATATTCATGATCCTTGTGAAATAGAGACTTTAAATTTTCATATAGTAAATCTGTCAAACTTTACTCTCATCTTGGATTTTCTTTTTAAGGTCTTCAAGTTATTTCAAGCATGAGTGTTTTACAATTGAATTTATTTTTGCATAACTAAAGATAAGTGCCTATTATTTAACTAAAAACAATTGTATCTAATCTGTACACTTTCTATTCAAGTGACATAATTACAAATGTCTTTTCATAATATAATCTCATTTTCAAACTTAAACAATACATCTACCACTAATTGTATTTCCTCAAATATATGCCACAGGTTTAAATGTTCAAAAGAATTTAAATAACCATTGAAATTTAAAAGGTGCATAATCTTGTGAAAAGTAATGTTTTGGAATATCAGAAATCATTTTGTATGTAATTTAAACATTTTTTTAAAAAATATTCATCTTAAGTAAAATAATGTGTGTATATGTGTGTATGTGCACATGTGTAGGTATGATTTTATTAATAAGTGTAAAAACTAAGGTAGGAAATTTAGGTTCTTTTGCCTGTGAAGGTTGTATTCTAGTGCTTTTGATTTACTCACTCAGAGGATTATTAATGAATCTGAAAGGGTTACAAAATTGAATCTAAAATTATCTTTTATATTCTCTTCATGGTCTTGTAATTTATATTTTATTATGCATTAAAATTAATAATAGTACATTTTAGACATTTGTTACACTTGAGTTGATATAATTATGTTAACAAATGCTACCCACCACATTCTTCCAACTCCCATTCCCTAATAAAAAATTCACTGATGTTTAAAATTGTGTGTGTGTGTATTCTGAAGTTTTAATTTTAAGTTGCAAAGTCATGTGTTATGCTATTTCCTTGTGATGAAAATATAATCAATTTTGCTAGTTCCCATTCAGATGAATTAGTTCTTCATAAGCTTTGATGGGAATATCACTTAGTAGATTAATGTAACTTCAGCCCATTACACATAATGGTGGTCAAATTAATTCACTAAAACTTTGACCACATTCTGGATAGGAAACCAAAGAAAATTTAATTAACTTGGTGCTGTGCATCCCATTATATATAGAAGTGAATCATATGAGTATAAATTATGCAAATTATTTCTTTGTCTTTTCAAAATAGTAGCAAGTATCTTATGGAGATTAACCACTATACATTCCATAATTATTAGATATTTTTATACCAATTTTATACCAGAATTGGTATAAAAATATCAAATAACTAACAAATTGTGCAATCATGTACCTATAACTGAAGAAAGTATACTTTGATATATTCAATAATGAAAGCAGTGTCATTGGAACCATGAGAAAGAAAAGCCTTGCAAATATATTAGGTAAAATAACCCAACAAAATAAGTTGGTATTAGAAATGTAACTACTTTTACAAATTTTAGTCTATTCAAATGCCAATAGGGACTATATAAAATAAATTAAAAAAATATAAATTGCTTTATATTATGTTCAAAACATACCTCTATTTATGCCTTTGATTCAAAATCAAAATATTGTCTTCTTACTTCTAATTAGATAACTTTACTTCAGACACACCTAAATGTAATTGCCCGAAGCAATAAAAAACACAGAAGAATAAAATGTTCCCTGTTTTAGGGTCACATTTCCACACTTCCAACCCCTTCACCCAATCCACCTGTTCATATTATTTAGAAAAGAAAAGAAAGTGTTTAGTTATCCTTTCATGCCCTTTGCAAACTAGGTAAGGGGGTTTTTGGATTGGGGTACTTGCAGAGAAAGAGATTCAACATAACTTTACAAGTGAAGAGGACCTGAAGTAAGAAGTGTTCCCAGGTGATGAAAGGAATGCAGAATAGATCTTGAAGAGACTGTTGAGCAAGGCCCCAAAGCCTCAGGGAGTCTAGTGGAGCTGAAGTCTCTTAGCATGGCACCATCTGGCAGTGGGAAAACACCTGTCTCCCATGCCCATTCCACTTGAGCTAATTTTCTCCTTTGTTGACCCCATGTCACCACATCATGTTTCTTACATGTTTTGCCTCATGAAAGAAAACTTCACCTATTTGCAGAGAGTGAATTAAGATAATTCATACCAACTTGCTTATTCTCCCGTGCATCTTTTTCATCACCCAGGAAATGTGGAACTTTATTACAAAATTGTTTGAATCAAGAAAGTCTGTCTCATGAAAAGGAAAGGAATAATTTCTTTATCAAAGAATCACATCTTTTTTGTTCCTTCAATATGTATATTTTGGTCAGTGTCACATCCAAGACCTTTTTCCGCACTTTTTAAACATTTTTCATTTTTGGTGCATTGTAATTATACATAACAGTGTGGTCCATTTTGACACATTCACAAATGCATGTAACGTCTCCATTTCAATCACAATACTACCCTCTTCATTATCCTCCTCCCTCCTCATCCCTTTTTTTTTGATCTATTAGTGTTTCCTCCACTTATTTATTTGATAGATACTAGTAATATATAAATTAGAGTGTAGTGTGTTATATTCATACATATACCAGTATAGTGGTCAAATTCTTTCCTCAGTCCTTCCCCTTTTACTCTTTTCCTCCCTCCTCCTTGTCTTCCTTTCTTCTCCACTGAACAGCCTTCTATTTTTGTGAAATCACCTTTGTATCCTTTCTTTTTCTCTCTAGTTTCTGCATATGAGAGGAAACACTTGACTCTTAAGTTCCTTAGTTTGAGTTTTTCACTTGGCACAATGTGCTCTAGTTCTATCTATCTACTAGCAAAATATATAGTTGTATTCTTATTTTTGGCGATTGAAACTCCATTGTACATATATACCGTATTTTCTTTATTCATTTGTCTATGATAGGCACTAGGGCTAATTCTATTTCTTGGCTATTGTGAATTGTGCTGCTATAAACATTGGTATACCTGTATCACTATAGTATTATGATTTTTATTCTTTTGGATAATGGATTGAAATTAGCAATCAACAGCAAGAAAACTCAGAAACTACATAAAACATGGAATTTGAACAATATTTTTAAATGAGGAAGGGATCATTAAAGAAATGAGAAGAAAAATTTTAAAAAATTTATATGCAAATCTTTATGGAAAATGACACGTCAGGACTAAGGAAGGCCCTCCATCCTGGGGATACAAAGAAAACATTTCTTCTAAAAGCAAAGTGACAATGACCTTGAAAGTAGATTCATCCCCAGTCATCCTTGACAATACCAGGCTAGTTCTTGATTGAAGCTTTGTGAAATTCTAAGCAAAGAACCCAGAGAAACCAATGTCTGAATCTTGCTTCAAAAACATGGTGAGATAGTTTAAAATTGTCATTTGAGCTGCTTACTTTGTAATAATAGAAGTTTTTTGAGGTATTAGATAATTCCATTTCTCAGTTATTCCATTTCTCATTAAATCAGTTATGACATTTAGCTGATAACCACTAAAGAAATAGTCCCTGCTTCATTAGAAATGCTTATAAGGCATGAAAACTATATCTCATATTCATATACAGAAACATTACACAATACAATCATAAACATTTTATGAACTTATGGGTAGATGTTTACTAAATAAAAATCGCAACATTATAAAATTGAAAGATTTAAAACAAGGCTTATTTATAGTGCATAAGTCTATGCTGTTTAAATTCTGTTTAAGATAATGCTATAGATTCAATATGATTTATTCTTTCTGAAAATCATGTTGAAATTTGATTATAGTTGTAACAGTTTCAGGTAGTAGGGCCTTAAAGAGATGATTAGATCATTGAAGAGACTAATTTGACTCTCAGACCACTGGCCAGTGGCATACACTTATAATCTCAAGCTGCTCAGGAGGCTGAGGCAGGAGGATCACAAGTTCAAGTGCAGGCGGAGAAATTTAGCAAGACCCTATCTCAAAAATTTAAAAAGAAAAAGATTAATGATGTAGCTCAGTGGCAGAGCACTTGTCTAGCATGTGCAAGGTCCAAGTTCAGTCACCAATCTAAAAGATAAAAATAAAAAATAGGAAAAGACTGGGTTAATTCTTGCAGGTGGGGAGAGAGTTCTCACTCTCCTTGGACTGGGATAGTTACTGTAAATGTGGTTTAATACACAGCAGGTCCAGCCCTCATGCTCTTCCTACAAGCAGACTTCTGCCCATAGTTATCCACCATGCTATGATGCAAAAGAAGGCTATCACCCTAGACCTTGGCCTCCATTCCAAATAGTTCATATGTTGAGACACATGATACACCACCAAAGTCAAGAATATACTAAAAGCTTCATTACATCTACAATGAGGTTTTCTAGGTGAGAGCATGGCAGAGAAGGATTGGAAAGCTCATCTAAAAATGTTGTAAGAGTGTGTAGAAATGAGAGTTGCTTGGGGTTTTAGGGTGGAAAGGGAGTGGTACCATGGTGGGGCTCCCAAATGAGGTCAGAGTCTTATATGGTTTGAAGCCCTGCCAGTACCACTCGAAGGAGCACACAGATAATCTCATTGTCTTTGTTAGACTTTAGGCAGATGAGGAAGAGGTAGAGTTGAGACTGAAAAGTATCCAGTATATAAAAAAATACTGATGTCTCTTTATTACAAAAGTTGTGAAATTGTTTCTTTCAGATTTCAACTCTGCTCTCTCCTTTGTGTCTGTGGGTTTTCTATGTTGCTCTGCTGAATGCTGTTTCAGAAAGGACATGCTTGGAGAACTGAGCTCTCCTCCAAAAGTTTTTCAATGGTAGAGGAAGGCATCCATAGGGAGAGTTGAAACTCTCATATCTGAGGACTATGATTAGGAACTGGAACCCTGCCACTTTTTATTATATTAACTAAAATAAATCATAAATCCAGTTCAGATTTAAAGGGTAGGGGAGACTCCTTTTATTAAAGGAAAACATTGCAAAATCAAATTGCAAGGGACATAGTTACAAGAAGAAGGAAAATTGGAGCCAGTTTTGTAAACAATTTACTACAGAGCTCAAGGAAAAAAACAAATTATCTATTTTTAACTTTATGGAATACAAATTGCAGGACATGGAGTTCAACTGAATACTGGAAAAGTGTTACAATTTATACCTCAGTTTTTTCCCCCTAATCTACAGGATCAGAACTGCACTCACCAAAAATTTGAGTGGTCATTATTTTACAATGGAAGTTGATTTTCAATCACACTGATTTCTTCCTTGAAATCTATTGAATTATATCATCTAATGAATAGTGGCTGAAATCCTTTTGAAATCAACTTATTCAGAAATGACAATATCCAAGGAAAGCAATGCACAGCAGAGATAGGGGACAACGAGCTGTATAGAACTCTTAACTAAAATGACAGCCAGAAGCACAGGGAGCAAAATTCCCCGGAGCAACATATCACTGGATTGCATTTTCCCACTTATTTCATCAGCTTAGAGAATTAGAAAGTGTGGCAGAAGTTGTAGGGATTCCCTACCTTTATAGTGCATGCCTGAACCATTAACAGTGTACACTGAAGTGGTAATTCAGTAAGCTGGATGTAAACATGCACAACATTTATAATTTAATAAGACATTGCACTGTAACACTAGAAATTAAGTATAAGGCACACATTCCTTTAGACAAATAACATTACAACCTCTGTCAGAAATTACTGACATGATACACTTGAGCTAAAAGTAATGTATTATTTTAGAGACAACTAAGCTATCCAAACTTGAAATAAAAGAGAATCTTGAATATAATAATGATTAAATTAATGTTTTAAACAGAAATATACTTAAATGCAAATTACTAGCCACAGTCTATTGAATTTTGAAAATAAGAAGATAATATGCCCACTGCAATTATTTAATGATGCTCTGGAAGAAAACTGAATAGATATTGGCTAGGTGTTCTTTTTCAGAAATGGTAGGATTACTTACTTAAAAACAAATAGGTTGCTAAAATATCATCATAGCATACACATTACTGTAAGTACTTGGTGCATAACTCTGTTCTGCTACAGTGTAAAATTACAACTATCAATGACACCATTTATCAATAACAGTTGAAATACTTATGTGTTTAGCACAAGGTAAAAAAACTAAAATGGAATAAATATTCTACATCTTGAATTGACATAATAATATTGCTTCCAAGGTATTAATTCCAGTGTGAATGTGTAGTACTGATCAAAATAAGTGAATAATACAACTAGGTACATGCCCAAATAATACTCTCAAAAAGTTTAAATCAATAGCTCTTTGAATTGATTACATCATCTAAACCTATATATAATATTGTATAATTTTAATTACATCACTATTCAAAACTTTTAGAACAAGTATAAAAATATTTTAGAAATCAAATATGTTTGAAAGAATAAAAAATTGTGCTACTACATATTTAAATGCAAAACTTAAAATTGTGTTATGTTACACTGGAACAGAAAATAAATCTGTTAGGACAACTTAGTGATGGAATGTTTACTAACAGGGAGTTCTGTTAAACACAAATGCAAGAGAATATACACATTTATATGCACAAAATAGAACTTGACACATCTACACCTAGGCAATTACAGTTTAAAATTGGTATTTGGTAGGGGCCTCTTTGAGTCCCACCTGCAGGTGCTCAGGACACCACCTGTAGGAATCCTGTCCAGAGCAGCCACTGTTCAGGACCAACTGAAGGAGGTTCCTCACCTGGAGCAGCCTCCACCTTCCTGAAGCCCTGTATGCCTGTCAGGGCCCTTTTGAGTCCCATCAGCAGGTGCTCAGGATACCAATGGTAGGACCCCAGTCTGGAGCAGCCCTGGTCAGGAACAATTGGAGAAGGTTCTGAGGAAACATAGATTCAGATCTACAACATTTTGCCTGAAACAAAAAGGTGGAACAAAATGAGGACCCAGGCAGAAACAACATCTGGAAGAAGGTGATCATCAAAGAGTTGGTGGCTGATCTGACCCTTTGATTTGAAAGGAACAAACCACCTGGAGGACTATCTACCTTCCTTGCAGTAAATCTCAATTCAGAGATCCAGAAGAAGCTCTTCAAAACAGAAAGAGGTTCACCTCAAACCAAAACTCCCCAGAAAAGGATGCCATGAATAGAGACCAAGATGAAAACCTTGAAAACATGAACAATGATCTGATTACTAAAAGGATCAATGAGCTAAAACAAGATAAATAAAGAGACTAAGTAAGAAAACTCAAGAGAAGAAAAACTCTATTATCAAAGAAATAGACATATTCAAAAAAGAAGTAACAGAGCTAAAAACTGCAGTCAATGATGTGAGAGGAATCATGGAAGAATATAATAATAGACTAACATCTATAGAAAACAGAACCTCAACTCGTGAAGAAATAACTTCTGACAATGAGGACAGGCTGAGCAAGCTTGAGTGCACACATGACAAAAAAGAAAAAAAACCTCACAGAATACAGAATTTTAAAAATGTCTAGGATGAAAGGAGAAGAAACAATCTAAGAGTAAATAAGAGTAAGAGGCATACAGGAAGAAATCAAAACACAAACAAATGGGATAAGGAACATCCTCAAGCAAATAATTAAAAAATATTTCCAATATATAAATAGAGTCAGATATACTCATTCAGGAGGCTTATAGGACACCCATTAGGCCTAATCAAATGAAAAGCTGACCAAAACACATCATATTCGTAATGTACAACAGGGAAATCATGGAAAGAATATTGAAAATGGCAAGGGAGAAACACCAAATCCCAATAAGAATCATATCTGACTTTTCAGCTCAGGATCTGGAAGTGAGAAGATCATGAAAGGAGATCTTTCAGTGTCTGAATGAACACAAAATCAGCCAAGAATACTATACCCAGCAAAACATGTGCTCAAGCACATGAAAGTATTCTTTTTATTTTTTTTAATTTTTATTTATTTTTATTGAGAAATTTATTTGTTGAACAATCATAGACATTTTTAACAAAACAATATATAATGTGTATAGATTCTGAAGATTAGATTTACCCCCAAGAGTGCTCCCCCAAATTATCCAACCTTATCTCTCCCATCCCCTTCCCACAACATCTCTATAACAAGTATTAGGTTGTGTAACATTACCCGATATCTGGATTTAACATCTGATAATAGACAACCTCTCTCAATGGCCAGGGTCTAGTTCCAACCTCCATAGATGAGTGAAGACATTCGACCCTTGGTTCTCTGTGTTATGCTGATTTCACTCAGCATAATTTCTTCCATAGCCATCCATTTACCTTCAAAGGCTGCAATATTATTGTTTCTAATTGCTGTGTAAAATTCCATGGTATATATGTACCACAGCTTTTGGATCCATTCATCCAGTGAGGGACATCTGGGTTGATTTAGCTATTATAAATTGAGTTGCTATGAACATAGATATTGCTGTGTCACTATAATGAGCTGATTCTAAATATCCCCTGGAAAGATACCTAGGAGAGGAATACCAGGATCATATGATGGTCTCTTCCCTAATTTTTTGAGGATTCTCCACACTGCTTTCCAAAGGGGCTGTACCTGTCTGCAGCTCCACCAACAGTGTGTTAGTGTGCCTATCTCTCCACAGCCCCTCCAGCATCTATTATTGTATATTTTCTTCATTTTTGCCATTCTGACTGGCGTAAGGTTATATCTTAATGTAGTTTTCATTTACATTTATCTGATTACTAGTAATTTAGAGCACTTTCTCATGTATTCATTGGCTTGATCAATGTCTTCTGTTGAGAAGTTTCTATTTAGTCCTTTGTCCCATTTATTGATTGGGTTGTTTGTGTTTTTGTAGTTGAAGTTTTTGAGGATTTTATAGATTCTGGATATGAGTCCCCTGTCCTAGGAATCACAGTCCATGATTCTTCCCATTTCCGTAGGAAACCTCTTGACTCTTTTGATTGTTTCCTTGGCAGTGCAAAAGCTTTTTAGCCTTATGACATCCCATTCACTGATTTTTGACTTTACTTCCTTCACTTTAGGAGACATTTTGAGAAAGTCTTTGCCTACTCCGAAATGATGAAGTGTTGGACCTAATTTGTCTTCCATCAGTAGCAAGGTAGCTGTTTTAATTCCTAGCTCCTTGATCCATTTTGATTTGATTCTCATGCGAGGAGAAAGATATGGATCTAATTTCAACTTTCTGCAAGTGGCTGTCCAGTTTGTCCAGCACCATTTGTTGAAGAGGCTGTCTTTCCTATATGTAATGTTTTGTCACTCTTTGTCAAATATCAGATGTTTAAAGGTTTGAGGGTTTGTTTCAAGATCTTCTATTCTATTCCATTGGTCTTCTTTCCTATCTTGATACCAGTACCATGCTGTCTTTGTTACTACAGCTCTGTAATATAGTTTTAAATCTGGTATGATGAAGCCACCTGTTTCGTCTTTCTTGTTTATTAGTGTTCTGGCAATTCTAGGTTTCTTATTGTTCCAAATGAATTTGAGAATTGCTTTTTCTATGTCTGTAAAGAATGACATAGGTATCTTTATAGGGATAACATTAAATCTATATAAAGCTTTTGGTAGAATGGCCATTTTTATTATATTAATTCTGCCTAACCAAGAGCAAGGGATATCTTTCCATCTTCTTAGGTCATCTTGGATTTCGTTCTTCAATGTTCGATAATTTTCATTGAAGAGATCTTTGGTTTCCCTTGTTAGATTAATTCCCAAGTATTTTATTTTTTCGAAGGTATTTTGAAAGGGACTGTATTCATGAGTTCTTCTACAGTCCTATTATTATTGGCATAAGGAAAGCTATTGATTTGTGGGTGTTGATCTTGTATCCTGCCACTTTGCTAAATCTGTTTATAAGTTCAAGCATTTACTGATGGAGTTTTTTGGATCTTCCAGATACAGGATCATAACATCAGCAAAAAGAGAGAGTTTGACTTTTTCTCTTCCTATTTTTATCACTTTTATTTCTTTCTCTTTCCTAATTTATCCAGCTAGGGTCTTAAGAACAATATTGAATAAAAGTGGTGAGAGTTGACAGCCTTGTCTTGTTCCCAATTTTAGTGGAATTGCTTTCAGCTTTTCTCCGTTAAGTATTAAACTAACTGAGGGTTTAGGATATACAGCCTTTGCATAGATCAGAAATGATCCTTTGAACCCTATGTTCTCTAGAAATTTGAACATAAAAGGGTGCTGGATTTGTCAAAGGCATTTTCTGTATTCATTGAAATGATCATATGTTTTTTATCCTTTATTCTGTTTAAGTGATGAATTATGTTAATTGTTTTGAAGATGTTGAAGGAGCCCTGCATTCCTGGGATGAAGCCCACTTGGTCATGATGGATTATTTTCTTGATAAGTTTTTGAATACAGTTTGCTAGAACTTTATTAAGGATTTTTGCATCCAAGTTCATCATTGATATTGTTCTGTAGGTTTCTTTTTTTTATGTATCCTTCTACAATTTTGGTATCAGAGTTACTGCTGCTTTATAAAAAGTGGATGGGAATATTCCCTCCCTTTCAATTTCTTGAAATACCTTAATGAGGAGAGGTGTTAGTTCTTCCTCAAAAGTGTGGTAAAAATCAGTGGAGAAGCCATCAGGTCCTGGGCTTTTCTTCTTTTGTAGACTTTTCATTGCAATATGGATTTCAGTGCCTGTGATTGGGATATTCAGGAATTCAATATCTTCCTAAGTCAATTTAGGGATGTTGTATGTGTCAAGAAATTTATCCATTTCTTCTAAGTTTTCAAATTTGGAGGAGTATAGGTTTTCAAAATATGATCTTATAATTTCTGGTATTTCTATTGGGTCGGTGGTGATCACTCCCTTATCATTGGAGATTGTATTCATTTGCTTCAATTCTCTCCTTCTTTTGGTTAGATTCACTTGGGGCCTATCTATCTTGTTTATTTTTTCAAAGTACTAGCTCTTTGTTTTCATCAGTTCTTTTTATTGTTTTTTTGTTTTCAATTTCATTGATTTCAGCTCTGATCTTGATTATTTCCTGTCTTTGTTGGCTTTGGGGTTTGATTCTTCTTCCTTTTGAAGGGCTTTGAAATGAAGCATAAGCATATTTATTTGGGATCTCTCTTCATTTTCAATGTGGGCACTCAGTGCTATAAATTTTCCCTTTAGGAAAGCTTTCATGCTGTCCCAGAGGTTTCGATATGTTGTGTATTCATTTTCACTCTCTTTCAAGAATTTTTGGATTACTTCTTTCATGTCTTCTTGGATCCATTCTTCATTTAATGGAGTATTGTTTAATCTCCATGAATATGTGTGCTTTCTGTTATGATTATTCCTGTTGATCGCTAGGGTCATAGCATCGTGATCTGAAAGTACACACAGGATAATTTCCACTTTTTTATATTTGCTGAAATTATCTTTATGAACCAAAATATGATTTATTTTGGAAAATGATCCATGTGCTGCAGAGAAGAAGGTTTATTCTGCTAACTTGCGATGGAAAATTCTATATATGACTATTAAGTCCATTTGATGTATGGAGTTATTTAGGCTGGTGACTTCTTTATTGATTTTTTGTTTTGATGATCTGTCTAATGGTGACAACAGAGTGTTGAAGTCTCCCAGTATTATGGTGTTGAGATCCACAAGTGGTTTGATGTCATGGAGTAATTTATTCCCATAGTTGTGTTCACTGTTGTTTGGAGAGTAAATATTAACTATGGTTATTTCTTCCTGTTGAAGGGTTCCTTTTAGTACTAAATAGTGCTCTTTTTTATCTCTTCTGGTTGATTTATGTTTCAAATTTACTTTGTCAGATATAAATATAGCAACACCGGCTTGTTTTCTTGTGCCACATGCCTGGTAGACTTTTTCCAACCTTTTACCCTTAACCTGTGGATGTCATTGCCTGTGAGGTGAGTTTCTTGTAAGCAGCATATGGTTGGATTTTGTTTTTTGTTCCAATCAGCAAGTCTGTGTTTTTTGAGTTGTGCATTTAGACCATTTACATTCAGTGTTAAAATAGACGTGTGTAATTGATTCATTGTCACTGTGTCTTATTTAGCTAGTTCTATGGTTGCCTTGGTTAGTTATTTTTGTGTGATACTTTTACTGTATTTCTTCCATTTGTGGGTTTTAGGTATCAATTGCTTGTTCTTCTGTCTGGAGTGTTTCCTGGAAAATTCTTTGTAGATCAAGTTTTCTGTTGACGGATTCTGACCATTTTGTTTTGTCATGAAAATTTTTTATTTCTCCATCAAATTTGAAGCTGATTTTTGCTGGGTATAGAATTCTTGGCTGCATGTTGTGGTCATTTAGACGTTGAAAGATATCATTCCAAGACCTTCTTGCTTCCAGCGTCTGGGTTGAAAAGTCACAGAAAATTCTTATTGGCCTGCCTCTGAATGTGATTTGGCGTTTCTCCCTTGCTGCTTTTAATATAGTTTCTTTGGTATCCCTGTTGTACATTTTGAATATGATCTATCTTGGGGAGTTTCTCTTTTGATTTGGCCTGTTGGGTGTCCTGTAAGCTTCCTGGATGAGCATGTCTGATTCTATTTTTATGTGTGAGAAGTTTTCCTTTATGATTTCTTTGAGAATATTCCTCACACCATTGTGTTGTGTCTCAATTTCATCCTGTATCCCAATTACTCTCAGATTGTTCCTTCTCATTTCATCCCAGACATTCTTGAAATACTGGTCATGATCTCTTAATTGTTTTTCTTTTTTGGTGTCGGTGAGCTCTAGCTTGATCAACCTATCTTCATTGTCGGAAGTTCTTTCTTCAGTAGCAGAGGTTCTATTTTCTATTGAAGTTAGGCTATTATTAAATTCTTGCATGGACCCTCTCATGTCATTGATTGCAGATTTTAGGTCTGAAACTTCCTTTTTGAGGGAGTCAATTTCTTTAATGATAGTGTTTCTCAACTCTTGAGTTTTCTCATTTATTCCCTTTGTTATCTCTTCTTTTAATTCATGGTTCCTTTTTGTTATCAGCTCATTGATATATTGTTCTAGATTTCCTCCCAGGCCCTAGCCATAGCCCCCTTTCTAGGGGAGTTTTGGGTTTGGTGTGAACCTCTTCGATTTTGATTTCTCATGTCTGAGGAGATTCTTCTCTCTTATTTGACCGGTGAACCCTCAAAATACTGGAGAATGCTGGGGATTTCCCATTCAGTCTCGGAGCCACTGGGGAAGCCTTCTCTCTTCAGAATGCCATCTTGCGACTCCTCCCATGAAAGTATTCTTAAAGGGAAAGTTTATTGCACTGAGTGTCCATATTAATAATCAGGAGAGATCTCTAATAAATAAGCTTATGCTCCATCTCAAATCTCTACAAAAGGAAGAACAGTCTAATTCCAAAGCCAGTAGAAGACAGAAAATAATTAAGATCAAAGCTGAAATCAATGAAATTGAGAAGAACAAAGAAAAAGCACATTAAAAAGAATTGATGAAACAAAGTGCTGGTTCTTTGGAAAAAAAAAGTAGAATTGACAGACCCCTAGCTAGTCTAACTAAAAAAAGGAGAGAATCAAAGCAAATCAGCAAAATCACCAAGGAAAAGAGGGTGATCACCACTGACCCCCTTGAAATCAAAACTATACTCCTCTAAATCAGAAAATCTGGATGACATGGACAAATTTCTAGACACATAAAACACCCCCAATTTGACATAGGATAACATTGAAATCCTAAACAGCGCAATATCAGGCATGAAAATCCATACAGCAATTAAAAGTCTTCCCAAGTTCTGATGGATTCTCTGTGGAGTTTTACCATGTCTTTGAAGAAGAGCTAACACCTGTGCTTATGAAGTTATTCCAAGAAATTGAAAAAGAGGGAAGTCTCCCAAACACTTTTTATGAAGCAATCATAACTCTGATACCAAGACCCAACAAAGACACTTCAATAAAAGAAAACTACAGACCAATACCCTCATGAATATCAATGCAAAAATCCTTAATAAGGTTCTTGCAAACTGCATTCAAAAACGTATCTATCAAGAACATAATTCATCATGATCAAATGGGCTTCATTCCACATATGCAAGGCTGGTTCAACATAAGCAAATCAATTAATGTAATTCATCACTTAAACAGAATTAAAGACAAAAACCATATGATCATCTCAATGGATGCAGAAAAGGCCTTCAATAAAATGCAGCACCTATTTATGCTAAAAACTCCTGAAAAAATAGGGATCAAAGGAACTCATCATAACATTGTGAAGGCCATATATGCCAAACCCTCAGCTAGTATAATACTAAATTGAGAAAAGTTGAAAGCATTTCCACTAAACATGGAAACAAGACAAGGCTGCACGCTTTTATCACTTTTATTTAGTATGAACCTTGAGACCCTGGTTGTAGTAATTAGGCAAGAGGAGGAAATCAAATGAATAAGAATAGGAAGGGACAAATTCAAACTATCCCTTTTTGCTGATGACATGATCTTATATCTGGATGATCCAAAAAAACTCCACCAGACAACTGCTTGAGCTTATAATCAGATTTAGCAAAGTGGTAGACTACAAGATTAATACCCATAAAGCAATAGCTTCCCCATATGCTAATAATATTTGGGAAGAAGAAGAAATCAGGAAATTGATCCCATTCATAATATCCTGTAAAAGAGCAAAATACTTTGGAATTAATCTAACAAGTGAAGTAGAAGAACTATAAAAGTAAAATTATCGAACATTGAAAATAGAAATCGCAGAAGACTGGAGAAGATGTAAAGATGGTCCATGTTCTTGGTTAGGCAGAATTAATATAATTATAATACCCATTCTGCCAAAATTACTATACAGATTCAATGCAATACCCCTCAAGATTCCATTGTCATTCTTTACTGGTTCAAAGAAAACAATTCTCAAATTCATTTAGAACAACAAGAAACCCAGAATAGCCAAAATATTACTAAGCAAGAAAGACAAAACAGGTGGTTTTGCAATACCAATTCTAAAATTATACTATAGAGCTTTAGTATGAAAAACAGCATGGTACTGGTATCAAAATAGGAATGAAGACTAATGAAATAGAATAGAAGACTGTGAGACAAACCCACAAATTTTTAAGCATCTGATCTTTGACAATGGTTGTGAAAATATGGAGCAGAGATAGCCCATTCATCAAATGGACTGGACAAATTGGACAGCCACATGCAGAAAATTGAAATTAGATCCTTATCTCTCACATTGTCAAAAAATAAAATCTAAATGGATCAAAGAATTAGCTACCACACAACTGCTAGAAGAAAAATTAGGACCAACACTCCAGCATATGAGAGTTGGCAATATCTTCCTGGACAAGACTCCTAAAATGAAAGAATTATAATAAAAAATTAGTGAGTGGGATGGCATTAAACTAAAACGTTTCTGTACATCCAAGGAAATGGTCAAAACAGTCAAGAGACTACCTACAGAATGGTAGAGAATCATGGTCTGTGATCCCTCTGACAGGAAACTAATATCCAAAATTTACAAAGAATTCAAAAAGCTCAATAACAAAAACACAAACAATCTAATCAATAAATGGGCCAGAGAGCTAAACAGAAAGTTCTCAACAGAGGAAATTGAGCAAGCCAATGAATATATGAGAAAGTGTTCTAAATCATTGATAATCAGAGAAATGTAAATGAAAACAACCTTAAGATTACACCTCACTCCTGTCAGATTGGCAAAGATTAAGTATACAAACAATAAGAAATGCTGGAGGGGTTATGGGGAGATAGGAACACTCGCACACTTTTGGTGGAATTGCTGACTGGAACAGCCACAGTAGAAAGCAGTGTGGAGACTCCTCAAAAATTAAGGTTGGGGGCTGGAGTGGTGGCTCAATGGTTACAGTGTGTGCCCAGCATGTGTGAGTACATGGGTTAGAAACCCCAGTACCCATGTACACAACTAAGTGTAAGAGCAATGAAAGACATGTGAAAAACTCAATAAAAATTGATCCTCTCTCTCTCTCTCTATCATCTATATCTATCTATCTATCTATCTATCTATCTATCTGTCTATCTATCATCTATATCTCGCTTTCACTGTCTTTTTCTCTTTAAAAAAAAAACCAACAAACAAACAGAAAAAACCCAGTTAAGGTTGGATCCACCATACTACCCTGCTATCCTTCTTCTGGCTATTTTCCCAGAAGAGTTAGAATCAGCACACTACAGCAAAACAGCAAAATCTATGTTCATAGCAGCTCAATTTACAATAGCTAAATTATGTAACCAACCCGTATGCCACCCACTAGATAAATGGATCCAAAAGCTCTGGTGTATATATACACTGTTGTTCTACTCAGCTATTAGAATCAATTATATTATAACCATTAAATGTAAATGGATGGTAAGGGAAGAAATCATTCTGAGCGAAGTTAGCCAAACCCAGAGAGTCAATGGCCAAAGTTTTCCCTCATTTGTGGAGGCTGGATCTAAACCCAGACTTGAGAGAAAGGTGGATGAACTCATGTATTAGATTCATAGAACAAAGATTCAGTATGTTAATTTTTATGAGCTGTAGTTGCAAGACACTGCATAAGATGTTTGAAGAAGCTACACTGGATGTCTGTACAAAAACATAAATGTTTAATCAATTGTCAAATATATCAAAGAATAACAAGGGATGATGGGAAGGGAGGAGAAGGGGAAATGTTGGAACTGAGATAAAGCAAGGTACATTCCAAGCATTTATATGTATGTAACTGTATATACTATAGTCATATCTACTAAAAGATGTTCTTCATAGGTATAAGAATTATGTCACTGTACTTGGGTGTTTTAGGAAAAAATAAAGGACCCAAAAGAAAGGCAAAGGATTGGGGCTGGGAGGAAGGAGATAGAGGGGGACAGAGGAGGCATTGAAAAACTTGCATTGCTGAATTGTATGCATCTAAGAATATGTGACCATTATGTACAACTATTATTTACTAATAAAAAAATAAATTAAAAAAATTTAAAAGTCCCATCATGGGAATAATGAATCCTAAAAAAATAAAGAAAGCTATTATTCTTTATATATAAGTAACAAAAACATTATATATTAAGAAGATTTAGTAATATCTTAAGAAGATTTATACTATGCTGTGATTTACTATTAGTGTATGTGGAGCTTACCTTCAAGTAATTTTAATATTATTTTTCATACTTTTTGTTTCTTAATTTTTTTAAATGAATGGAATAAATGCTTATTTCATAATAAACAACAAACTTTAAGGATGAGGAATATCTTATTTAAAAAGTAATCAATTTTGAAATAATCAGTGTAGTTTTATTTCATTATTTTTTGAAGTATGAAGCAGAGACTTAATGATTTGGCACCAATGCAGAAAAATGTTATGCTTGCTGACTTCCTTCATTTGAAATTGAAATACTTATCTTTTTCTTTAGTTATGCTAACTCACAAATGGGTATATCACTGAAGGGATAAAAGAGGCCTGTGCAGTGAGGAATATCCCAGGAAATTAAATTATTTTCAATCTTGTAGTTTGTAAATTATTTTATATATTTTCAGTTGTTAAAGTATGAGGTGGAATTATATCATGGACACAGAAAGTTAACTGCATTTTCATAATACTAAGCATTATTTTTAATTTCAATTATTCAGCCATATTCATTGTACAAATGAATGAGTTTCACTGTGACATTCCTATACATGCATATATTGTGCATTGCATGTATGTATCCTAATACTCTCTCTGGCCATCCCCTTTCTCCCCACAAATGATTCCCTTCCCTTTTCCCCTTCCCTAGTCTCTTTGCTAAAATTCTGATAAAAAAATGTCTAAAAGAAAACATACAATACTTATCTTTCTGTTTCTAATTTTTCTTAACTATTCACTTCCAGTTCCATTAATTTTCTTGCAAATGCTAGTATTTCATTCTTATTTATAGCTAAATTATATCTACATGTATATTAAAATTATATCTATGCATATTATATATGTATATGTATGCGTGTATATAAATAAATGTATATATATATATATATGTTTCAGCTAACATAGGTGTTCAGGAATCTCCTATATGCTGTCTTTATTTATTTCAGTTGTTACCTGGGTTCACTATTTTTCATATAGTTACTATTATTATCTCTCATAATTGTAGAGTGCAGTTTTCTAAACCCTGCATGACATGATGGTATAATTGTTCCTACAAAATTTGTGGAGAGTGCACTATTATTTATTTCCCTTTTAAATGAATTCTCAAGTTTTCCAGAACATTCTGAAGTAACATCAGAATGCAGGCATAAATAAATTGAGATAAATATTTTCTAAAAATTATTTCAATTTCCTTTTAGAGTTCATACTGTACTATCCCAATATACTTTTAATTAAAACTACTATTGTTTGTTTAAATTCATTATTATCAAATAAATCATTATTTTGAAATCCCAAAGTTTTCTGTCTTCTCTGCAGAAACACAAAAATATGTTTTCTGTCCTCAGATACTTTTAAAAGTTTTTGAGAACTTCGATTTATTTAGTACTGTCATTTTAGATTTTCAGTTTTAGTATATTTTCATAGTTAGAAATAAATATTTTGTTCAAAGAGGGAGAGTAGACAAGTTGCTTTCTTAACCCACAGTTGTACCATGTAAAAATGGGCTTAGTAAAATGAAATCCACATTTCAGAGTTCTCTGTATTGAACATAGATGTGGTATTCTCTTTAAAAATCAAATACTGTTGTGTCTTTTCAAATGAGAAGTGAAGTGGAAAAGCTATGGGGACAGCATGCTAGAGTCTCTTTTCTGTCTTGAATTTGAATGCAGTATATCTTTTCAATTTTCAGTGTGAAGAACTTGGAAGCCCACACCAAGGACTTACTCATTTTCTCTGGGAAAGGTGCATACATTAATATTAAAATTTCAAGCTGAGTGAAAAACTTGCCCTCACCCAAGATAAAGCCAATTCTAATGGAAAATTAAACTAATATTTTATAAGCACTTTCTAAAAAATTTAAATATAGCATCACTTAGTTCAAGGAAAACAACTGTGAGTTTTCCTTACTAATGACAAAATGTATGTTTTAAACAAATATCAGTATTTTAAAAGTGTGATCTAATATATTAAGAAGTTTCTTAATATATTAGTTATAAAAATAATCATTTATCTTTGATTGAATTTTTTGAGATCTGATAGTGATATTTAAAAATGTGCTATTGACTCTTGAAAGACATATATCATGGAGTAATATTTTTCAAACTGTCCAATTAACATATTCTGTGTAGTAATAGATACATTTAAACAGCAAGATATACATACTGATTTCAATATAATAGAATAAGATAAATTCAGTAATATATGCTCAGCTCCCACTTCTTCAGTTTTAGCTTATATCAAAATTAATACCCATAATTATTTCAAAACTATAAAATGGCTAATCTCCTTTCTGAGTTTCCTTTTCATTTTCCAACAAAAACAACATTTTGTAACAGATTGAATGCAGAAGTAGATATAAAACTTGAGCTGTATTCTACTGTCAGATCCTAAACATGATCTTAAAAAATCATTACTCTTAATGATTTGCTATTCTTTTAGAAAACATTTTTTTAGAATGTGCTATTTATGTTAACAATTAATGAATTTGTTGAAATATTAAAATTAATTAATAAAACATTTTTTAAAATTCTCCTAAATTGCTAACATGATAAAAATAAGAAAACATGTGCTACATAAAACACATATATTTGAATTATTTTCCTCTTTAAAAATACAAATGGGGGCTGAAGCAGTGCCTCAGAGGTTATGGTGCTTGCCTGGCAGGCAGGAGGACCCAAGGTTGAACATCAGCACCACGTACACAAAGGGACTGTCAGAGCAACAAAGGACATATGAAAAACTAAATAAAATTGATTCTCTCTCTCTCTCTCTCTCTGTCTCTTTCTCTTTCACTGTTCCTCTCTCTTAAAAACAAAGCAAAAGAAAATAAAATAGGGCCTGATTCTGAAATGTTTGAGAATTGCTGGTTTAAAAATTTATGAGTAGAAAAAAAAACTGCAAATATTTAAAACAAAAAAGATAACAATGACAAATTCGAAGAACATGTAGAAAAAGATTTTATTCGATGTCTCCATTAATGATATAGTCTTATTGAAACAACTCTCATGTCATCTATTTCCATTCATAATGAATATACAACAATTATAGAATAAGGTAAGAATTGGAAACACACAAACACACTTGTGCATTTACTTCCTGAAATACTCCCATAAACCTTAGCTGGAGTAATTATTGAAGGGAACACTTACTTAATTCTTCACATATATGAATAGTAACTCTCTAAACCACAAATTGTATAATTATTTATAGATAATTTAAATATTTGGCACTGGACTAAATAGCTTGGTTTTAAAAAAAGATGAATTGTAAAAATTAATGATTATATTGTAAATTCTACCATAAGTAGTTAAAATATAGTCATGTTGGAAAAACACAAAGAAAAACATGCATTTAGGTTTGTTTGAATGAAGGACTAGTTAACATCTACTGAAAACAGACTGGAATATAGAACCACAAATTAGCCTTTGGGTACCAATGTCCCCACCTTATTCTGAAGGAAGATCACCTTCCCTCCCTTGGGCTGCGGTTTGGCCTCCACCCTCTCCCTGGATTTCAGATTCATCATACTATGATTCATTTTCATACATTCCTTTCAAAACTCCAGTGAATTGGAAATGATCTCAATTTTAGACATTGTTGAACTTTGGCTGTTGATAATCATGTGTTTGGTTTTGATCCCACTGTTTGTAAAAATTTATTCAAAGGATTAATTTTGGTTTTATCTCTTAGTCCTGTGATGAATGTGAGTTATGGAGAAGAAAATCTGAAAGCTGGATACTGAGTATGTCATCTACTTGTTCCTTTTGATTCCTTGAACTGTACTTGCCTTTAGTGGGGCTTTTCTTATATGATGGAGTCATAGTTGGATGGCATTTTAAGGTCTCTGTGTATAAATGATCACCCTATTAACCCAGTGAACATCACAAGTTCTCTAAAACTTCTTACATATTGCTCAACTTTTCATAAGCACCATCTAGATTCAATAGTAATGAAACAAAGAAGGAGAAGAAAGAGGAGTTAAGGAGGAGGTGGAGGAGGAAGGAAGAAAGACATTAAGAACATTGCCATTAGAAGGAAAATAGTGGTTTTGGATCTTGAGTTTTAATGCATATATACACATGTTATGCATTTGCAATGTCAGTTTCTTGATGTGTGAACAGTAACTCTTTAAAGCAGGTGTAATTCTCTTCCTTTAATTAATCTGATATATATATATATATAATCTGATATATATATATATATTTTTTTTTTTTTTAAGAGAGAGGGATAGTAAGAGAGTGAGAGACAGAATAAATTTTGTGGTTAGTTTTTCGGGTGGCCTTCCTTGCTCCAACACTTGTGTATGTGGTGCTGGGGTTTAAACCCGCATATTTGTACATGCCAGGCAAGCGCTATAACCGCTGAGCCACCACTCCAGCCCTAATCTGCCATATTTTACTTACTTTTTCTTGGTGGTGGTGGTGGTTGTAGTTGCTGCTGTTGTTCAAATATTTGGGGTTTTTTGTGTGTGTGTGTGTGTATGTGTACTTGGTTATGATAATTCCATATTGAAAGTTTTGATTATCCAGCAGTATAGAGCATGTATTAATTACCTTGTTTCAATATTCTACATATTGCTTTGCTAATTCTGATTTATATCATTCACTAAAAGTAATACTAGCTATTTGTCACAGAAAATTCAGATAAAATTCCTTAATTTTCTTTATTTACTAATCAAATATATTTGACACATATAATAGTGTGTAGAATTAAGATATATATATATTAAAATAACACAAAATTGCTCTGCATTCATAACAGGAATTGCAAAGCTAGTACTCTCATGGAGGTAATTATTCCATAAGTTATGTTAATGCATTTTGTGGTTTGTCAATGTTTAGTTAAGAGTTTTGAGTTCACAAATTAGATGACCCTATAGTATTCTTTCATTAGACTTTTCTTTTCCAGCAGTAGTTATAGCCTCTTATAAAATAATGATTGCTTTCCAAGATAGATTTGTGCATGACATGTACCATTTGCTTAAGAGTTTGATATTTCCTGTGTAGGTATTAACTAACATCACTTGTGTTTCTTCTTTTTAGGAAGCTTCCTAGGTATTATTTCAATTCTTCATGAATGTTCTATTGAATTCTACTGACTTCTAAACTGAATTTTCTTAAGTTATTTGGAGCATTTGTCTTTCTACCACAAAACAGGAGGAAGAAGGACCATAAAAAATAGGTGAGGTTATTAGTCTGTTATTTAAATACAGCACTCGGCTGATACAGGTTTCAGCTTTTTCTAGTTACGAGATTTGGAGTCACATGTCTAGTACACCAAGATGTATGTGAGTCTAGAATTTCACTGTGTTTTGGTAAATAAAATTTTAATTTAAGCCTTCAGTGTTAAGATCTGTTGTTCAAATGTGAAAACTCAATAGTGGACATGAATGGCTTGCCTAAGTGTACAAACTTATTCCTGAATTGTTGGTGATTCAAATTTCGGATTTTAGATTTTAGAGCAGAAAATATTCATTCGGGATAATTTAAAAATACCTTAGTAAGTACTAGACTGTTGTCTATTCAGCATAAAATAGAAACTATAAAATAAAATATGAGAAAGGACAGAAATCATCCAAATGAATCCAGAACTGGCTTTTCCAAAAATAATGTATTTAAGAACAAATCAGCATGCAGCATTGTTTAAAAGTGAGAATAGGAATTTTTGTTGAATCTAATTAAATTATATTAATGATAACATAAGTCAATAAAATAATGTATTATATACAGTGATTATCAAATCTATGGATATGAATGTGACATTTAAAAAATCATAAAAGCCATTAATAGTAGTCTTATGGTAGCCTTGAAGAGTCTACTAACCCTCAACTATGGAGTTCATGTCCAGGACTTTTCAACAATCTATGCTGTGTAGATAGCATGTGTAAAGATTATCTAGATAGATGATAGATAGATAGATGATAGAGATATATAGAGAAAAATAAAGGGAGAGAAAATGAATGGGAGAGAGAGAGACAGAAAGACAAAGGGAGAGAGAAGAGAGACAATGAGGAAGAAAGAATTAATAGAACAACTAAACATTACATGTTTGGATTTAAGAAGATTGAACACATAAAGATCTCCCAGGGGAACAAATCAGTATTGATGCTATGTATCGTTTATCTAGGTTATATGGCTTTGTTTCTATTTTATTTCAGGGGGAAAGAGTTATATGTAGATTAACTAGGAATTATGTTGTACCTTCTGAGGTTAAAATCAGTTACTACCTACACCTGTTGAATATACTAGCACAGGGTTGACTCACTTGACATTACAATGAGAATAAAGTTCTAGTGAACTTAAATGTTCCAAATTGGATTACAGATAAATTAAATGCATGCATTTTGCATGCATTTACTATACTTATAAACAATGTATAAAGCAGATAGTAAGCAAGGGAGTGAGAGAAGACCTGTGCAAATACAGGAACCACCACCATCCCTTTATCTGTAGGGGCTAGGATCTGAAACCCAACTGATATCTGAAACAGTTGGCATCAGCAGCAAAACTCATAAACGCAATGTTCACTACTACTACATCTTTGTCCCAGTCCCTTACTGGCAGTAAGTGGCATGGAGTCACTTCTTACAGGGAATTTCGAGCTTATGTCTTCATATAGGTTCAAGTCTCTCTGTGGAACACTTTTCCATCTAGAACACATCTTGTGTTGATGGCTTCCACTGCAAAATTTAATTCCTTTTCTATTTCACCTAAAGACTGAGCATGCACTTCAGCCATAAGTTTGGTAGTGGAAAGTGAGACAGCCAAACTTTCACATTTTTGTTTCCTTCCTTGCAATTCTACGTGGAGTAGATTTTTCTTTATTATAGATTCTAGCAACCTCAGAATAAATACTTTTCTTTCATTATTAAGTCCAAAGGTTTACCTTTTCATTTGAAGGAAGCAGTTTAAAGCTTCTGTTTGGCATTACTGCCTTTGTGGTTTGTTGTGATTAGTGTTAAAGCCTGATCATGAGTCCTGTGATACTGCAACAGTTGATCTGATTCCCCGAACAGATCCTGAGTGACAGAAAGGCAGGTCACATCCTGAATGTGGATAAGACAGGCAAAGGGAATGAATATTCAGGTCTCTGGTGGGTCAGAATGGAAGGCAATTTAAAACTTATGAGTTGTTTATTTCTGGAATTTTGCATTTACTGTTTATGGACTACAGTTGACCATAGACAACTAATATTGCAGACAGTGAAACTATGGATGAGAGAGACTTTTTGTTATAGCATGTCAAACAGGCAACAGGAAGCTATCTCATAGTTCTATGCTGACTATGTCCACCAACACTGTGAACCAAACTCGGAGTCAGCTTTCATTTGCCACTTAAATTCTCTGGAATACATATCCTAGTAATTTAAATTCATCAATAAAGAATTTTTTGGTATTGTATCATGTTTGGATAAATTGTAATTATTATGAAGCAAGTACTCAGGATTATGCAGTTAAGATCAAAAAGAAACTTTTCAAAGAATCTGAAATTTATATTTGATAATCAATCAATTCTAATACTATCTAAATCCAAAGACATTATTTATAAATTCCCAAGTGTTATGATAAACATCTAATATGGTTTTGACCTTATTATTTTCAAATATATTTTATAATTCAGTGTAAATGAATGTTAAACTATTATATGTTAAGCTCCTTAGGTTTTCCTAAATGTATTATTAACCATGTTAAAAATTAAGTAGATTAAAAGGAATTGATGATTTTTATATCTGCCTAAAATGGAATTATGTAAAATAGTTTATTTTAAAATATTTATTTTCCAGGTGTTTTTTTAGCTAGGTTTTTGTTTGCTAGATGTATATAGAAATTTCAAGTACTATTTAGTTGAGTTTGAAATACATTAGTAATTTTTTATATATGTTCTGTAACAGATTTATGCATTTAATAGGTATGAATGATAACTGAAAATATTAAGGCACTGATTAATATAAAACTTGATTTCAATTTTAAACTTACATACTATTGAATATTATATTTGTGTATATACATACTATGTCTATATGAGAAATACAAACTAATTCAGTGTCATATTTGTGTACCTACATGCATGTATATAATTTATTTCTGGATGACTTAGCAAAGGTTTATTTTATTATTGTAATTCTCTAGATAAATAAATGAAGTACACATTTCATCTAATATTTATTTTGCAAATGAATAGTTTTTTTAATATGTACACCTAGTAGCACAGTTAAGCCAAGCTTTGCCTCCTGAGAATGTCTATGTATTTTTATTGCATCAATCTTCTTAGAATAACAATCATGTGGTTAAATCTAAGAGGTGATATCTGATTTTGTTTCTGATTAATTCAAAACTACTAGATTTTATTTTAGCTTCAAAAATAGTGGTGTATTGGAATTTATTGCTCACATAAAAAGCACAGGAAAGTGCTTGAATAAAGATGAGGATTGGGTGTTTCAATAATAACTATTATCTATTTCTAATCCAAAATTGACATTTCTTTTTCAATATACATTTCAGAAGAAAAAATTGTCCTTCGTTATTTTCAAAATAAAGCAGTTAATTTAACCTCACCAAATGATTTTTATTAAGTCTTTTTTATTACATTTTTCTTCTCCTTTTTCTCTTTCCCTTATTTCCTCTCCTCTTCTCTTCTGTTTTCACTTTTTATATAATCAGGAAACTTTGATATGTTTCCACAGTTAAAATGCTTGGGAGCAGTTCCAAACTGTTAGTGTTAATTTATACAAATGAATAGCTGCCATATAGCCCAACAGAGGTGACTGAATTCATTCCAGTTTTGGGAGAAATTACTTTTTTTCCCCCTAAAACTAAAGAGGAATATAATGGTGAAGAGTTAAGTGAACACAGCCTATAGTTAGTAAGTCAATTTATGGACTGTTTCTTGTTCCTTAAATTGAATGTACTATGTAAATACAAAGTGTTTCTCTTAAAGGCTTATAATTCAAAGGTTAAAAAATAATAGTCATGATTTAACGTCAAAAGCCAGAGACATGTCAGCACCATTCAAATCACTCAAGTATATTTTAGTACTGTTTATTTCAAATTCATGACAGACAGGGTATTATTAAAAATAACTTCAAAAACGTGCCCTACTTTCTAAGACCAGCTAGCTTTAAAAAATCGATGCCAGGCCATCTCTTCTGTGGGAAGTATATATAATCTCCTCATTTTGAATAATTCTCTTTTTTCCATCCCTAGAGTTTGTAGGAGGAGCAAAATCAGTTTATTGATTCACAAACTTTCTTCTAAAAAGCCTGCTATTTTCAGTATTGTTGGTATGAGAAACACTTGGTTATCTGCTTAACTCTTGTTCCTTTTTGTCTATGGAGAGCTCCTGTTTATCCATGTCTTTCTCATGTTGACAAAAGCCGAGCAGAAGAATGAAAAATAATTCCTAGGTACTGTAATTTTTTTTTTGCCTCTGAATTAACCATTTCCAAAATAACCATACCTCCACATTTTGATGTGTACTGATGAATGGCATACTATACAACCATTTGGACCTGGAATTCTAATATTCAATGGTCTCCCACTTTATGGTTTTACTCAGGAACTGGTGTGTTCATTTGGTCTATGTAGATCTGTATTACTTAACTGTAATGAATAAAGAATTACGCAACTCCCCTTTAAAAATTATATTAAATAAAAATGAAGGACAAAGTAATGACATTTTTATATACTTTTAAGCTGTGCTTACCCCAGAGGCATAATATCTCCTAGTAAAAAATTACTACTTTGGGAATTTTACTTATAAACAGTCCCTGATTCCTGGGATAATCCCTGATTAAGCACATGTCAGCTTTCAAGTTTGCTTTGTTATGTTCTTATTTGCTGAAAATAATAAAGAAGACCACATTTATTATCCACATTAATTAAAATGAGATATAAATTAAATGATTTTATTTCTTCATTTTAATTTATGCAGAATCATGGGATTCATTGGGGCATATTTTTACAAGCATATAGCTTACTTTGAGTATGTCTACCCTTTATTGACAACTCAAAACCTCACCTCTACCCACCTTTACCACCTGCCTCTTCTTGAATAGCCCTCTTCTACTTTCACATCACCTCCCCTTCACCTGACATTTCCCCTTAGAGATAATATATGTGATAGTCATTTTTTTGTATCTGGTTTATTTCAGTTAAAATAATGAATTCCAGTTCCATCCATTTTCTTGCAAATGACATATTTTTTCTACTTTATGGTTAAATAATGCTCCGTTCTGCATATACACTACATGGTCTGTATCGTTTAATCTGTTGTTAGGCACCTAGGCTGATTCCATAACTGAGCTATTTTGAATAATGCTGTCATAAACTTGAGCATGTGGATATCTCTATTGTATGCAGTCTTTATTCATTCATTTAGGTATATTCCCAAGAGCAGCATAGCTGGATCATATGGTAGTTCTATTTTTATTCAATTATTTTATATTGAGGAACCCCCATATTGATTTCTGTAGTGGTTATACTAATGACATTCCCAGCAAAGTGCTATAGTGTTCCTTTTCCCCTTTCATCCTCTATAGCTAGTGTTTATTGTCTTCTTTTCTTTTTATTTTTCTTTCTTTTTTCTTTTTCCTTTTATTTTGAATCTTTATGAATGCTATTCTGACTATGGTGACATGGAATCTCAATATGGCTTGATTTGCCTTTTGCCAAGGCTAAATGGTTGAACATTTTTAAGTATAATTATTAATATTGGCCATAGTTCTTTTGAGAAGTGTCTACTTAGTTCATTGGCCCGTTTATTGATTAGGTTTTTTGTTGTTAAACTTTCAAGATTAAAACTATCTAAAATATCAGTGAATCCATGAATATTATTAATGATATAACATATTTCTGGAAGTGTCAGGAATTAAATCCAAGCATGTCAGCTTAGTTCTCTGTATATCTGGAAGCTGTACAATTTACTAACACTGATCGCTTTTAACACAGATTACCTCCAGGACATGTGGCTTGTGTGCTGGAACTGAAGTGTAGCTTAGTATGTTTTTATTGTGCAAGTGTTTCAGTTACACTTTCCTGATTAGGAACTATCAAATTGCTCTGGAGTTCAAATCAATAAAACTCTTTGGGTGGCTGTAATGAAAGTAGAGTAAATGTCTTTTGTGAAATTTTTTTTGTAGAAATATATCTACATTTCACTTGACTTTTGCTGAAGAAAACTGGCCTATAAAATTTCTTTTTAATATTGTAGAGTAAAATGTCACTTAAATGGCTACATTTCCAAAGGCAGCCTATGAAAATGACCCCCATGTCCTGTGTGCAAAAAGCAATTGTCTTCTTTCTGCAATGAAAAATTTCATTAATTTCCAAAGTTTTCTAATCTCTATATTCATCATATTGCCCATTATATCCATGGCTCACTTCTTTAAAATTAGGACAGTGTTCTGAAACTGATATCTGACATTTACTTGAATGAAAAGAAGCATCATTTAATGTGAACTTTCATTTGATCTTTCCATATCCTGATTTCATTCCAATCAAACATTTTCTCTTCTTCACACATTCAAAACTAGTGTGCACTGAACATTCCTATTTTTAAGCAATTCATCAATGAAATAAAATTTATTTATATCCTAGAGGTACAAAATATAAACACTTTAATGTTATTTTTTTCAAACTGCAGGATGATTGCATCTAAAGAGCTAGAGCATACATTTAGACCCAGTGACATTCAATACTTATGAGATGTAGCTTAATATGAATGAAATTGGTGAAGCCTGAAGGTTAAATTGACATTTTGGAGGCAAATAAAGTCTACAAGTGCTTTGCTTGGATGGTAAAAACTGGCTTTAAAAGAGAATGGTCAAACTCTCTCATTTCTTCTACCATACTTTATTTAGTTATTTATTTTAAAAGAAAGAAGGACAGTGAGAGAGAGAGAGAGACAGAGAGACAGAGAACTTTTATTGAGCTTTTCACATGGCTTTTATTGTTCTGACACTTCGTTGTGTACGTGGTGCTGGGGTTTGAACTTGTGTACTCGCACATTGCTGGGCAAGCACTGTAACCGCCTATCCATCGCTCCAGCCCCCTTCTACCGTACTTTAATACTTGTCTTCCATTCTTCCTTTTGGACATAAAGTCCATCATTATACGACTGCCACTAATATAATAATTTTCCATAACACAAATCTATCACAGTATAACTGACACTTCTTTTTGGAGAAGAAACTGGATGACTCTGTAGTCCAGCATAAGCCATCGGCAACTTTATCTAACCTCTTGCTTTATGGGATTTATTGAGGGTGGTAAAGTATGTTGTACCCACTCAGTATGACACACAGAGGGCTACCTTCTCTTAAGGCATTACTTTTAACCCTAAAAATCTTCAAGTAATTATCATATACATTCTTACTCTTACAGCAAAAGCTAAAGAAGTCAAGATAACTTAAAAAGAGGAGCCTGAGGGATAATTTTAGAATATATTTTCTATAACAAACTTTTTGTTGTGAGAGTGTTTCAATATATTTATATTTTCACAAAAATTTTTAAGATGTACTCTTCACTAAATTAAGGCAGTAATTAAGATGGTTGTAAAATGAGATTGAGCCAGGTGCACACCAATAATTCCAGTGACGTGGGAGGGTGAGACAAGAGGATCACACGGTTGAGACCAGATTTAACCATTTAGCCCTGACCTAAGCAACTTAGAGAGAACCTGCCTGAAATTTAAGAAAGACTATGTCAAATGAATAAAAGAAGAAATAAGTAAGTAAATAAACAAATAAACAAATAAAAGTGCTGGGAATGTTGCTTAATAGTAAAGTGTTAAACCCCAGTACAAAAAGAAAAAAAGAGAGAGAGAGAGAAAGATTGAAAATATTTTCTTGTTTATAATTGACATGCAAAGACACATAATACACATAGACTGCACTATTTTGCATATAATGGCAAACAGGGAAGATGATGTACTAACCTAATTTCAACATAGGTCTAATTATCTTTCGGTGGTAGGTGTTGTGTTGAGGATTGAACCCACTGCCTTGGGCATACTTGGCAAGATGTCCACCTCAGAGCTGGTGAAATCATCTTTATAGTCATCGTTGTAATACCTACTTTTCCTTATACAAAATAAATATCAAGAATCTAAATTTGTTATATGCTTCAAGTTAGTTGTGCTTCTATCTGCCAAGTGCTGAATTATTTTCAGCATGAATTGTGGAAGCGTTCTGTAGTTTCTTCCTTTGTTTGGAGGACTTATTTTTAAATTTCCCATAAACTAGTGTCTCTATTCATATTAACATTCACAATTGCACCTCATTAGATTTCAAGAGTTTGGTGAAGTTCATTGTGGAGAATTTCTTCTGCTAATCCTCTAAATGAGAAAATTCCTGCATTCCCTCAATCATTTCCTACCCAATCATGTTGCTTATATTTCCCACATGCTCACCTATTATAATTCTTATCATATCCATTACATTTGCAAGTTGCCAATTCAGTCCTTGTGAGAGAAAGAATCATATCCTTATTATTCACTAGTGTGTCTATTACACATTAAAAATTTTATTTATCATAGATTTCCAATACATATACAATGAAATGTCATGAAGTCAAAGCCTATGACACTGGGGGATGAATGGAGAGGGCAGGGAGGGGGATGGGAATCAGAGGGATATCAAGGCAGCTGGAGGGAGGGATTAGGGGAGTTATCAACTGAGTGGGGAACCTTTGACTTCCAGGAGAAGCCCAACTAACATGGGGGTAAAGTAGGGGAAACATGGGATGTGTGGGAACCCAAAGAGGGGAGATCATGAACAGGCATCAGCCTTGGCTTGCTCTGTCATTATGCATGTGATCATGATTATGTGGCCATTCCCTCCTATATGTATGATTATTTGAACAAATAAAAAAATACTTTAAATACTTTAAGAAACTCCAAAAAAATAAAAAGAAAAAAGAAATGTCATGAAGTGGCGAGTCAGTCATGAAAGGAAGATGATCAGGGAAAGGAAGGTGAAGGGTGGTTCCACAAGGGAACCTTGTCTGACAGGCAAGCAACTGGAAGATGGTAGCTTGTGGTTTCATGATCATGTCACACCCTACCATGTGCCTGAACCCTGCTTATCATCAAAGTATCATAAGCCCCAGTTACCCTGGAAGCCAAACATCAAAACCCTCACAAAATTTGCCCAGGACTATTAAAAGGTAATAAACTCATTAAGGGGGCCAGAATTGAAGAAAATACAGGGAGACTCAATTTCCCTAAAACTCTGACTACGTGAGCACTGCAGCATCCTTCCTTACAGGTGGTCATGCTGTTCCTATGCTCTCAGTCAAAAATCAAGAGGTAGACCTGGCCTGGACTCTGGACACTTCCCTGAACCCTCAGTAAAACTGGAGGGCAGGAGGGAAGTGTCATCCTGTTCCCGAAGCTCAGTCCTTTCACCATCACAAATCTAATAACCAGGTCGAGGTTTTGAGAAAAAAGAAAAAAAGAGTTTTATTGCTTTGCTAGCAAAGGAGAAATATAGGACACTCCTGCCCCAGAGGCTGTGATTCTATCCAAGGGGCGTGCAGGAGGATTTTAAAGAGGTGATTCAAAGGCTACATTCCATATGTTCTCTGTCCAGAGTTACAATTCACTAATTAATTTGGGTGACAGTCATTTCTTACATCCTCTGGTACCATCCCCAAATCTAAATTGCTTCCTTCCTGTGGTGGGTGTGTGCTTGAGAACAAATACCTCTGCCTACCTAGGATGAGGAAGAAGATAATCTTATAGTGAGGATTAGAAAGAGGAAGAGGAATATACCCCCCTTTTAAAAATAAACTGCAGCTGGGTGCGATCATGCAGGAATTTAATCCCTGTGGCTCCAGGGAGGCTAAGCCAGGAGGATTTCAAGTTCAAAACCATCCTCAGCAACTTAGGAGGGGCCTAAGAAGCTTAGTGAGACCCTTTCTCAAAAAAAAAATAAAAATAAAAAGGACCGGGGGATGTGGACCAATAGCAAAGAGCACCTGGGTTCAATCCCATGGAACAAAAATAAGCAAAAAATTAATAACAAATAAAAAAATGGCACATCAGCAAGAGCTATATTTAAAGTGTAAGTGGACCACTGTTACATTCCCACTCCTGAGAGGACCAGCTCTATCCCTTGAGAGTGTCCTCTTTCCCTGGTTTTATTCCTTCAATAAATTCAAGACTGCTACTCTGAGCTTCATGTCTGAAATATTCCTAGTGTAAGAACAGCAGTGAGAAATGACTGTCACAATTGCCTCAGTTTTTCAGCAAGCTTTGCTCTGTAACAAACTGACACACAGAAACTCAGGAATGTGTCACTGTCACTATGTAATATCAGGAATAGGCCCTAGGAATGAGATGCTTTTATATTCTTTAATATTGTGATCCAAAATTCATGTCCCTTTATTAGAAAACTTAAGTTGTATGCTTCACTTAAGACTTGATTTGACTGTAATCTCTTCAAAACCACTTGTACCAAAGAAGTTTATATTTTGTAAGTGTTTAAGTATGTTTGAATAAGTGTTAAAAGGTATTGATTCTTTAAAGCATGTTATAGTATTTTTGTCCTCATTTCTGTGAACTTAAATGATATTATGTTAGTTTATATAGCTTATATAGTTGTTTAAAATGTATATTTTAGAAATATTAAAAGATCAATATAAATATGTATTAGAATGGGTAAAAATAGTTGGTAGGTGCCCTATTACCTCAATATGTATTTGAGTATAACAAGAATATATATATTCTTAATGATTACTCCTGTGGATTTTGCAAAAGTAGAGAAGGAAAGAAATAAAAACAGTAAAACAAACCTAACATCAAGTCCCTCAATTTCCGAACAGGATAATGTGCTTTCAGAACACACTTTTCAATGGACTGAGTGATTCAAGTTAGTTCTTATATTAAAATATGTAAAAACCAAAAAAAATATTGTTTTCATGTTTTTCTTTTTTGCTGGTTTGGAATTAGAAACTTCCAATTATATTGAAATATTGTCAGTCTTTTAAATTTCTTCTGAATTATCAAATGAATTTTATTCAGGTATTTGATAAATGCTAAATCTTTGATGGTCAAGTAGAAATGTCTAAGCCCTAAAAGAATGAACATTATAGATATGTGTACTGAGGCAAAATCCTACAAGTCATTCGTATTTTCCTAGAACAACCCTACAAACCCACTTCTATAATATAATTCACAAATGTACATTTGCAATATTATGTCTCATGATGGTGTTTACCAAAACAAAGCATTTCTTGAACTGTATTCTAAGACAAGTACAAGTATGCATTGTAAAAAATTTAATTAACGATATATAATGGAAATTTCCTTTTTTTAATAGTTTGTGGTAATGACCTTTATACCCAAAATAAGAGTACTCAAGTAAATGTCTCTTTTAAAAGTATGTTAAATTGATTCCACAATCACTCAAAACTAGACAAATATCAAGAAACAGATAACAGCAATGCATTATGTTGAGGAACTTGTCTGTGATCTGTCACAGAGGTCACTCTTTGCCTCCATCCAATTTAATATCCTGTTTAGCATTTTAATTAAGAATTTAGTAGAGCAAGTAAATGGAATATTAATAAGGTTCTTATATGAAACAAAACAGAGAGGTGTAACAAACTATATCAAAACCAGAAATCATACAAATAAACATAATGAGGTTAGTAACAGGGGCAGCGAAGGACAAAATGCAATATGTTTCAGAATAAATGAGCTAACACACATTTCAAAAAACAGTGTGCATAAGTCTAAAAAGAGCAGTTTTGGTGAGAAAATGAACAGTGATGGGAAAGAGGATTGTGTATGAGGAAGACTTGAACGTGTGGTGCTCCTGGGCCTGGTAAAGAGATGTTATTTGGGTTTAATTAGAGAAACTGAGATCTAAATTAATGAGCAAAATATTAGATTGAAACAAAAAATATCAAGTTCTGGGCAAGTATACAAATTAACATATGTGTATACTTGATTAAATAATTTAAATATTGGCCTGGAGAGATGGCTCAAAGATAGATTGCTTGTCCGGCAAGCTCAAGGACCAGGGTTCCATATCTAGCACCACATGCACAATTAAATGGAGGTGAAAAAAAAATTAAACAGATGATAAAAAGAATTGACTCTTTTCCTTCTATTTCACTAAAGTAATAATAATAATAATTATTATTATTATTATTGTTATTTAAGTATTAAATATTAAACAAATTAAAATCTATTGAACAATGTTCTGTTTTCTTAAATTGAACTTTTTTTTAAATTTCTTTTTGATACCAGAGATTGAACTCAGGGGGATTTAACCACTGAGCCAAATCTCCATTTCTTTTTATATATTTCTTTTTATTTTTGATTTTGAGACAGAGTCTTACTAATTTCCTTAAGGCATTAATAATTTGCTGAGGCTGGCCTTCAACCTCTGATCATCCTGCCTCAGCCTCTGGAGTCTCCAGGATTAAAGGCATGCGCTACCTTGCTGGGTTCCGTGCAAAAGGAAAATCGCCATATTGGACGCCATAATACTTCTCATTCCTCCCCCTTCTCATTTCACGCGCTCTGAGCAAAGCTTGCTACAAGCCTACGCCGTAGTGCTACTTTCTCTCTCTCTCTCTCTCTCTCTCTCTGCACCTTCCCGGTCGGTGATAGATGACGTCATCAACATAATAGTCCCTCATTGGCTGGAATAAGCTAGTCTGCCACTTCACTATTGGTCCCTTAGCAGCCTGCTCTTGCTATATCTACCGATGTGCGGGGAAAATAAAGGAGAGAAGTTTCATGCTGCCATCCACGTGTGAGTCTGAATTTCTTCCCCCGGCCGCCAGCGTTGGTCCCTCCGCCCCTGCCTCCACTGCTCATCCTGCTTTGGCCCCGTCCGCCTGTTGTCTGCTCTAAAGCACTCCAGGGAGCCACACTACCTCACCCAGCTTTAGGTGTGGGTTTTTAATCTTCACTTTAAGATTTCTGTTCTGTAACCCAGATGTCCCTCACTGGATGAATGGATCCAAAAGCTGTGGTACATATATACCATGGAATTGTACACAGCAATTAGAAACAATGATATTGCAGCCTTTGATGGTAAATGGATGGCTATGGAAGAAATTATGCTGAGTGAAATCAGCATAACTCAGAGAACCAAGGGTCGAATGTCTTCACTCATCTGTGGAGGCTGGAACTAGACCCTGGACATTGAGAAAGGAGGTTTCTTATCATGTTTTAAATCAGGATAAGGTGTAATATTATACAACCTAATACATTTTTAGAGATGTTTTAGGAAGGGAGGGGAGGGATAAGGGTGGGTAATTGGGGGGACACTCTTGGTAAATCTAATCCTCAGAATCTATATACATATCATATTATGTCATTAAAAGCATGTGTGACTGTTCAACAAATTAATTTCTTAATTAAAAAAATAAAATAAAATATGGATACCAAAAAAAAAAAAAAGACTTCTGTTCTGTGAGGTTGTGCTGACCCTGTGAGCCCCGTGCCCTGCACCGCACAGCATAGGCATTGAGCTCACCTTTACATACAGGCCCATGCACATATCTGAGCACTATTTGCCCTGTTAACAAGAGTTGCATGGCCTTTCCTAAGCAGGGATGATCACACCTGTGTTCTGAACCTCTCTCAAGACAACAAAGCTTGTGATAAATCCAACATCAATCATAGACATGAGTCTGTGTTCTGGTAAAAAGTTTAATGTCCTGGCAGTCCAGACTTCACCCTATAGGAGCAACATTAAATCAGTGTAAATGATCCCTTGGTCCTATAAATGTTCCAACTGATGGTAACATCCAGCTTTATGGTCTCTCTTCCCAGTACTTCAAAGTTATACAGTGTGATAAATAAAATATATAAAAGACACTTTATTATTATTAAAATACACAACTGCTGGGCATGGAGGCACATGCCTATAATCCCAGTGACTCAGGTGGTTGAGAAAGGTTGCAAATTCAAAGCCAACCTTAGCAAGGTCCTAAGCAGCTTAGCAAGGCCCTGAGATTTTATATATATATATATATATATATATATATATATATATATATATATATTCATTTATATTTATATGCCTGGAGATGTTGCGCAGTGGTTAAGGGCCCTTGGGTTCAATCTCTAGTACCAAACAGTACAACAACAACAATAAAAAACCACCCTAAATAAGTAAATAAGCAGATGATAAAATAAAAATAAATGTCAAAAAATCTACACAACTGACTGAAATCAAAATATAAAGAATTATAGAGTGGCCAAATTTGTCATTTTGTGATTATAGTACAATGAGAAGAAGAGGTATCGTTAATGGATTACTATTGAGAAAAATGAAAATAAAAAACTGTGGTTCTGATGGAACAGCTCATGGTCTCCCATTGTCTTTGGTTCACTTCCCCAGAAACAAAACTGGAGACAAAGGCATTGATGCATGTAGCTAGTTAAAAGATTTCTTGTCCATCTGAGCAAAAAGGGAGTGGAGTAAGAATAGGTCAAGTTTAAAACTATTTAAGTGTGAGATCACAAGTGATTCCAGGAGAAATTTTGCAGTATGAATTGTCTCAGGATTGTTCTCAGGCTGAGGCCAGTGAAGGCTTTCAGTATTCCAGTCAGTAAATTCAGCCAACTGATTTTAAACAAAGTCATCAAAATATACATTGGAGAAAAGAAAATTGTATATTCACAAGTAAAAGATTGAAATTAAATCCCTATCTCTCACCTTATACAAAAATCTATTCAAAGTAGATCAAAAATCAGAATGTAAGCCCTTAAACTCTGAAACTACTAGAGGAGAACGGGATAATGATTCAATATATTAGCATAACAATTATTTACTGGATAAGACACCAAAAGTACAGAATACAAAAGTAATTATTGGCAAATGGAGCTACATCTAATTAAAAAGCTTCTGCACAGCAAAGGAAACATTCAACAGAGAGAAGACACAGCCTGAAGAATAGAAAAAGTCCTCACCACTTATTCATCTGAGGGAGTATTAATAGCCAGAAGATATAAAGAACTGAGACAAATTAACAGTGAAAAATAATCCAGTTAAATGGGCAAATGATCTTAACAGACACTTTTCAAAAGGAAATGTGGCCAAAGTATGTGTGAAAACTCTTCAAACCTTTAGCCATACGAAAAGATTTCATCTCACTTGCATTAGAATAGCTATTATTGAAAAAGCAAAAAATACCCAATGTGGTCAAGCATGTGGAGAAAAAGGAACATTTAAACACCGTTGGTGGAAATGTAAACTCATAAATTACTAGAGAAACCTGTACAGAGATTCCTCAAAATACTAAAAGTGGACCTATCATATCATACAGCTATCCCACTCCTTGTACATATGAAGGAAATTGTCAGAATTCAAAAAGGACACCTGTATACCCATTCTTGCAGCAATATTCACAATTAAAATGGAATCAGCCCAGGTGCATCAACAAATGTATGAACTAAACATGGTATGTATACTTAAAGCGTTATTTTTCAGACAAGAAGCTTGAAATCTTGTCATTTGCTCAAAAGTGGTTGTCACCGTAGGACATGCTAATCGAAATTAGCCAGACACAGAAAGACAAGTGCAACATGTTTTTCTAGGTGGAAACTTAATTAAAAAAAATGGTCTTGGGATTGGTGGTTGTAACTCAGTGGTGGAGTATTCACTTAGCATGCTTGATGCCCTGAGATTGGTCCTCAGGAAAACAACAAAAAGACAATGCTAAATAAAAATACATGTGTTATGGTTTGAATGTGAGGTGACCCCCTAAAGCTCACATTTGACAATTTGGGAAGGCTGAGGTGAAATGATTGGATCATAAAAGCCTTAATCAAATCAGTGAGTTAAATGGCTGGCAGCTGTAGGCTGGTAGGTGTGGCTGGAGGAGGTGGGTCATTGAGGGGTGTGTTTTTGGGATATATATTCTGTATCTGGTGTGGAACCTCCTACTGTGCTCTGCTTCCTCACGTGACACCTTGAGCTCTCTGGTGCATGGAGCCATGCCTTCCATTATGATATTCCACCTCCCCTTGAGCTCCCAGGAATGGAACCAGTCTTCCGTAGATTAAGACCTCTGAAACCCTCAGCCTCAACCACACTTTTCCTCCTAAAATTGTTCTCATCAGAATTTTAGTTGCAGCACTAAAATGCCTGACTAAAATATTCATTCAGAGGATCATGCTATCAACTTCCCAAATCCTGAGACAAAAGGAAATCAATAACCACAATACACACCAAAAGATATCTAAGATGGTGCAAAATACAGCAACAGTCATATCATTGGGGATCCAGATTCCCATAACTATTTTAACTCTGAACATGAGTGGACTCAATGCCCCAATTAAAAGACACAGATTAGCTCACTGGATCAAAAAAACAAAATCCAGCAATATGCTGCCTTCAGGAGACTCACCGCACAACCCAAAATAGACATGGACTGAAGGTGAAAGGTTGGCAAATGTCTACCAGGCTTGTGGCCCAAAAAAGCAAGCTGGTGTTGCGATTCTAATATCTGATAAAGTTAATTTTGACCAAAAACTAGTCAGAAAGGACAATGAAAGTCACTATATCACAGTAAAAGGTACAATAGATCAAGAACACATAACTACAGTTAACATTTATGCCCCCAGTTATAACCCATCCAAATATATGGAAAAAGGTCTCAAGGACATTAAACCCCTCATCAATCTCAACACAATAACTCTGGGGGACAATTATGAACAACAGACAGATCATCAAAACAAAAGAGCAACAAAGATATCTCTAACCTAAACATCTGTATAAATCAACTAGAATTAACAGACATTTACAGAATATTCCATCTTAAATCGGCTGAGTTTACCTTCTTCTCAGCAGCTCATGGAGTCTTCTCCAAAATAGACCACATTCTAGTGCACAGAGCTAACCTTAACAAATACAAAAAAGCTGATATAATCCTGTGAATCCTATCAGACCACAATGCTATGATCTTAGCAATTGACAATACGAAAAACAACAGAAACTACTCAAATACTTGGAAATTGAATAATAGTCTCTTAAATGAAGATCGGATAAAAGAAATATTGAGAACAGAAATAAAAAATTTCTTGGAAATGAATGAGAATGATGAAACAATGTATCAAAATCTCTGGAAGAATATGAAAGCTTTCTTAAGACGTAAATTTATAGCTCTGAGTGCCTTCACCAAAAATCAGGAAAGAGTCCAAATTAATAGTCTTATGCTCCAACTCAAATCCCTGCAAAAAGAGGAACAAACCAATCCCAAACCTAATAGGAGATGGGAACTAACTAAAATAAGAGCTGAAATCAATGAAATTGAGAACAAAAAAGAAAAAAAATAACAATACAAATTATCATCAAATCAAAGAGCTGGTTCTTTGAAAAAATAAATAAGATTGACAGACCCCTTGCCAACCTCAACAAAAGGAAAAACGAAGTGAAGCAAATCAACAAAATCAAAGATGAAAATGGTGATATCACCATTGACACAACAAAAAATCCAAAAGATTATCAGACCTTATTTTGAAAAATTATGCTCTGCCAAGTTTGATAATCTGGAAGAAATGGAAAAATATCTGGCCAGATACGATATTCCCAACTTAACATCAGAGGACATCCAAACTCTAAACCAATCAATCTCAGGTAGCAAAATCAAATCAGCAATCATAGGCCTTCCAAAAAAGAAAAGCCCTGGACCTGATGTATTCATAGCAGAATTCTACCAGACCCTTACAGAAGAATTAACACCAATCCTCTACAAGCTTTTTTCATGAAATTGAAAGGGATGGAACACTCCTGAATACTCTTTATGAAGCAAATATTACACTAATACCAAAACCCAACAAAGACACATCAAGAAAAGAAAATTACAGACCAATTTCCCTGATGAACACTGACACTAAAATCCTTATTAAAATCCTATCTATCCAGATCCAAAAATACATTACAAAGATGATACATCATGATCAAGTGAGCTTCATACCAGGAAAACAGGGCTGGTTCAACATATGCAAATCAATAAATGTCATTCACCACTTAAACAGAATTAAAAATAAAAATCATAGAATCATCTAAATTGATACAGAAAAGGCCTTTGTTAAAATTCAGCATCCATTGATTCTCAAAATTCTGGAGAAGATAGGGAACAAAGGAAGATTAATTTTGTAACAGTCATTTATGATAGAACCATAGCCAACATTATGCTCAATGGAGAAAGACTGAAAGCATTTCCACTGAATTCAGGAACAAGACAAGGATGCCCTCTTTCACCACTCTTATTCAATATAGTCCTTGAAACCCTAGCCAGAGCTATCAGACAAGAGAAGGAAATCAAAGGAATTTGAATAGGAAAAGAGGATGAGAAATTGTCTCTATTTGCTGATGACATGATCCTATATCTAGAAGACCCAATAAGCTCGACCAGAAGACTTCTAGAGCTTATAAATGATTTCAGCAAAGTGGCTGGCTATAAGATCAACACTCATAAATCATTAGCTTTCCTATACTCCACCAGCAAGTCCACTGAAGAAGAACTTAGGAACTCTGTCCCATTCACAATCTCCTCAAAATAAAATACTTGGGCATCAATCTGACCCTTCGTTAGATTGATATTAAGGACCTCTACAATGAAAATTTTGAAACATTAAAAAAAAGAAATTGCAGATGATATGAGTAGATGGAAAAACATTCCATGTTCTTGGTTAGGCAGAATCAATATAATTAAATGACCATTCTACCGAAAGCCCTATACAGATTCAATGCAATCTCCATCAAGATACCGAAGATATTCTTCACAGATACAGAAAAATCAATTCTTAAATTCATATGGAATAACAGAAAACCCAGAATAGCCAAAACAATACTCAGCAAGAAAGAGGAATCAGGAGTCATCATAACTCCTGAACAGAAATTATATTATAGGGCTATAGTAACAAGAACAACTTGGTATTGTTATTAAAACAGAATTGAAGACCAATGGAACAGAATAGAAGATTCTGAGACAAACCCTCATATTATTAACCATCTGATATTTGATAAAGGGGGTAAAAGCATAGAGTAGAAGAAAAATAAGCTGTTCAACAAATGGTGTTAGAGAAATTGGACAGACATATGTATATAACTAAAATTGGATCCCTAACTCTTTCCCTGCACAAAATCAAATCAAAATGATTCAGAGATCTGGATATTAAACCAGCAACTTTACAATTGCTTGAAGAAAAAGTAGGATCAACACTTCATGACATAGAGGTCAGCTCCGTCTTCCTTAACAGGATATCCAAGGTGCAAGAACTAAAGTCAAGAATAAATGAATGGGATGCAAAAAACTAAAAAGCTTTTGCACAGCTAAATATTTAGTCAAGAGTGACAAGAGAGATCCTACTGAGTAGGAGAAAATCTTTGCCTGATTCATCTTGGACAGAGGGCTAATATCCAGAGTATACAAAGAATTCAAAAAATCAAAGATAAAAGCCATAAATAATCTAATCAATAAAATGGGCTACAGAACTAAATAGAAACTTCTTAATGGAGAAAGTCCCAAAAGCCCTTAAATATATGAGAAAATGCTGAACATCACTAGCAATGAGAGAAATGCAAATCAAAACTTCACTGAGATTCCACCTCACTCAGGTCAGAGGGGCAAAAATGAAGAATATGAAGAATGATAGATGCTGGAGAAGCTGTGGGAGAAAAGAAACTCGGTCACATTCGTTGTGGGACTGCAATCTGGTACAGCCACTCTGGAAAGCAATGTGGAGACTCCTTAAAAATTAGAGCTGGAGCTGCTTTATAATTCAGCTATCCCACTCCTGTGTATTTTCCCAAAAGAGCTAGAATTGGCATATTATAGAGATATGGCTTCATCAATGTTTATAGCAGCTCGATTTACTATGGTTAAACTATGTAACCAATCCAGATGCCCCTCACTTGATGACTGGATTCAAAAACTGTGGTACATACATACAATGAAATTCTATTTAGCTGTTAGAGAAAATATTATTCCATTTGCAGCTAAATGGGTGGAGATAGAAAAATTATGCTAAGTGAAATATCCCAAACTGAGAGACTTCAAGGGCTGAATGTTTTCTCTCATTTGTGGAAACTAGAATACAATCGGAAACAGTATGCTAGACTGCCAAACTAATAATAACCTCAGCAAGTATGAGATTTTACACGAGCAGGGGGGACTTTGCCTATAATGCGGGGGGACAAAGGCAGAGTGGCAGGGATTGGGGGAGGTGATAGGAAGGATATCAAAGAGGATGGAGGGAGGGATTATGGGGGAATCAATCCAGTGGGGAACCTTTGACTGCCATGAGAAATTCAACTAACATGGGGGTTAAATAGGGGGAAACATGGAACCACTGGAAACCCAAGGGGGGAAACCATGGAATAGCATCAGCCTTGGCTTGCTATGTCATTATACATTTGTTCTTAATTGTATGACAATGACTCCCTCCTAAATGTAAGTCTATTTTTTAACTAAGAAAATATGAATTAAAAAAATGACCTGAAAGTAAAAGAGAAACTGGAAAGGGGACCAGAGAGTGAACACAGGGGAGGGAAGTAGGTTAGGAAAAAGGTAGATGGATATAACCAATGCATGATACAGGTATGCATAAAAATATTATCATGAATTTCATTAATTTGTACAGTAAGTAGATATTAATGAATGTAATTTTATCCGATGCAGCGGGCATGCACTGTGCCATAAAGGACATCTCAATTGCGCACCTTTAATCTGTACCATGGTTCATCCTTTGTATTTCTCAGATCTGCTTGTTTCTCACATTTAGTTTGTTGTAGCTAAGCACAGCTTGCCCAGAATGTAGTTTGGCCATAGTTTATAAGAAAGTTGGTAGTGCAAACATCACTTCAGTGTATAAGGGAAAACAGTGCTGCAGTTGGCCCAAAACTGTAATCAATACTCATCATCTTCCTTTTCTAATACCCAATCAGGATTCACCTTAAGTAGAACTTTTATTAGTCTAAGTTGCATGGAGAATGGCAAATCTTATCCCTGAGGGATCTGGGCCCTGGTCAGCCTGAACTTATCAGGTTGTGTTGCTTCATTGAATTTTCAACTAAAGCTATGCACAAGTGTGCCAAAAATACCCAGAGAATCTTTGAAGTGTGAATTAAATTTTACCTTGCCCCTGTTATAATAACAGCAGTTTTCCTGAGGGTCACAGTTAATTATCTTTGTCATGATAGTAACTTCTTCACCTGCCCAAGTCTCCAGGTTGAAGCTACAGATGTAAATTTAGTGATATTCTTACCACATTTCCATGTGGAAGTGACCCACTGTAGACACAGGGAGCATAATAATGTCAAAGAGAGAAGTGCAAGTTCCTCAAGAGGTCCGTAGGAATGATGGATAGTAGGGACCAATGCAGCTTCTACTCCTTCATTCCCGTCTGCACACCTTTCGCCTACTTGAAACAATGCACAAAATCCTGCCCATTGGGTTAAACATTATACTACATTATGAATGGGGAAGTCTAATTCTCTCAGAGCTTTGCCTTCAAGCTAACAAGTTAGCATTTTTTGGAAAACACGTGGTCTTAGGAAGATATTTATGATTCAAAACGCAAATAAGCCTTTTGCATTGCTTTACCAAACAAGTATTTTCAGCCTCCAACAGGTGCACATCATTGTAACACTTTTGCTTTAAAGAGTGCCTTGTCTGAGACCATATTATCAGAGATCCCATGTTGGTAGATTAAAAACATTTTAAGTAAATAGTGGAGCTGTCTGAAACACATTACAAAAGAAAAGAAAAGCCATTTGTAGAGTATGTAGTAATCCTATCAGAATGAGTTATTACCCTTTCCAGAGCTAGGGAGTTCATTTTAAAATTGGTGTGCCACCACAAAATTTGTTATTCTAGTTGTACTTCATAATGGACTGAATGCCCATTCTCTGTTGCTGACAGATCAGATACTCAGCAGCAGCAGAACAAGAGCAGTTGTTCTGATGTTTCCCAGTTGCAAAACATCATCTCGATCCTCCATAATGATAGTCTGATATGAATTAAATCTGTTAAGACATTAACAAATACTCTGCATGTCTTATGCACATACACACACACATGCACAAACAGACACAAAATCATCATTACCTTTGGGCAAGTCAACTCCCATTTAGTTGCAAATTAACAAGACAGTAAAACTTCAGGTAAAGGTGAGAATCTAAGATTTTAACAGATGTCAATTACAGCAGCTGGAAGAAGGGTGCACTGATCTGCACAGAGCATCAGCAATGCATAGCGCACAGAGATAAAAAAATGGAAATCCTGAGCTGGACTCCAGAAATTCTTATCCAACACGTTACTCTTTGTTGTGTGTGCAGGTGATGTTATATTTCATTTGGATATATGTTAAAGATCTTGCTCATTTTTAGATACTGATACAACTAAACCAGATTGAATTTGACAAAATATAACATTCTATTTCTTTATACATTTTTTTCTTTCTCTTCATGTAACAACAACAACAGAAAAGAGTGCACGATATTTCATAGGACTAGTGCAGTATTTCCTTAAAGCCAGGCTTCATTGGTGAATCAGGCTATCAGGAAGGGTTTGCTATGCAAGACAAAAGAGAAATTGCAAAGGGCAAAATGTGTACATTTTGAATAGGTATTTCCTTTTATAAAACTATTATGTGACTCCTTCCGACAGTCTATATAATGCTACAACTGTGTTCCATGGTCAGTCTAGCTAAAAGAATTCTAGAAAATGCACATTTCAGAATCCATTAATTCCCACATCAGCTAGTGGTGTAAGAAGTCAATAACAAACTAATTAGATAATTGATATTGGACAGGCAATTAATAACGAACTTCAAAGTTTATGTGCATATGTTTTGACAAATGCATACATGAATATACATAACCTAAGCATTTCATTTTTATTATGTATATTTACATAACATAAGTATATATACTCATAATATTCCAAAATTATAAAAGACAATGTCCAATGCACCATTACCCTAAACAATATATGTAAATTAAGTTGTAACATTTTTATGGCCATTATCTGATTTTTCACTTCTAAACAAGAATCGATGTCACAATCATATCTCTCCACTTTGGTATTCTTTTGAGTTATTATTCATTCTTGTCTTTACTCCTCTGATAATTTTTCAGCTCTAAAGATATAATTTATAAATTGCAATTAATTAAAAAGAACAAAAATTTGGTTAATTTTAAAGAATCTATAATCTTATAAAATCATGACTAAAAGACAGTTTTCATCAACCTCTAAAACTTCATCATGCTCTTTGTAATCCTTCCTGCTTGCCTTTCCTTAAACCTCTGCACCGTCCCCAAACCGTTGATGTACTCTGTGTCATTATAGGCTATTTTTCAGTTTTAGAATTTTAAGTAAATGGAATAATATATAATGTGCTCTTTTCTATGTCTGGCTTTTTCTGAAAATTTATTTTGAGATTCATCCATGTTTACATTTAACAATACTTCAGTAATTTTTTAAAAAATAATTCCATTAATTTGGTACTCAACTACATGAGTTTCCATTAACCTGTAGATGGATGCTTGGATTCTCAGTTTAGGTATATTACATATAATACTGCTATGAACTTTGATAAGCTTGCAGTTCTTCATGTGGACACATGCTTTTAAATGTTTTGTACACACTGTATCAGAATCATCCCTAACTATGTTATAGTTTTTATGCTACTTCCCATGATATCACAGACTTACTTAATTTATGATTATTCTGATTGCTGATATATAAAATATAATATTTTAATTTTGTCTCTTGTATGTTAACATAGTCTGTAATTATGACAAAGTTATTTTTTTAAGATTCCATAAGAATTTCTACTAAGATGATTGGTTACATAAAAATAAAAAGTCTGACTTTTCTGAAGTTTATGTCTTTTGTTTCTGTTCCAGAAGATGTCTATCCCTTTCTGGCTCCTACATGTAAAGGATAATAATTCATTCTTCCTCCATTAGGCAAATCTACCACTGGATTTTCTGTATATCCTTTGTATTCCTAGTTTGCTGAGATTTTTTTTTATCAGTAATAGAAGATAGTTTCTGCCAGATTATTTTTCTTCTGTATCTATGGAGATGAGCTCAGGCATAAAATAGATTTATTTCAAGAAATTGGCTTGTACAGTTGTAAGGATTGAAGTTTTTTTTTTTTTTTTTTTTTGTAGGATGAGCTGGTGACCTAGAAACTCAAACACGGGTGCTGGATCTGCAGTCTTTTTTTTTTTTTTTTTTTTTAAGAGAGAGGGACAGTGAGAGAGACAGAGAAAGAGAACAACTTTATTCAGTTTTTCACATGGCATTAATTGTTCCAATACTTAGTTGTTTACGTGGTGCTGGAGTTTGAACCCAGGTCCTCATGCTTGCCAGTCAAGCACCGAAACCACTGAGCCACCACTCCAGCCCCTGGATCTGCAGTCTTGAAGCAGAATTTTTTCCTCAGGGAAACTTAAGTTTTTCATAAGCCTTCAGCTGATTAGACAACAACCCTGTAGATTATTGGAGATAATTTCCTTTATTTAAAGTTAACCAATTGTAGGTATTTTAAACATCTACAAAATATCTTCAAGGCAACATCTTCCTTAAGGTTTCCATGAAGGACTGGGCACTATAGCTAACCTAACTAAACACATTTAAAATGGCAAACTTATTTACAAATTTTGAATATGAAACTATTTCTTGTATGGCTCATCCTACTTTACAAATTAATGTGCTATGCACTTAAATCCAACTTCTTTAGCTTCATTACTAAGACACAGAAAATATTATCATCTGTGGTCCCTATTTCCCCTGAGCTGGTGCTTTCTTCTGTGCCCTTGTCCCTGATTCTACTTACCACAATGTTCCCACCGTCATTCTAGTCCAATGAAATGCTCTTGAGTCACTAAAGCAGATATCTGTTTGTCCTTTATCTTAATTGCTACAGCTGCTGTTCTGCCCATCGGAAACCTAACTTCCATACTTTATATCTTTTAACTATCCTTACACATGTGTCTATCTAGTCACAATCTCTGTACACCAAGGATGTGGCTTATAATTCTTTATCACTATTCATTCACACCAAGTGGAGATGCACATAGTAGATATACCCCAAGTAATTATTTTATTGAATAATAGAACTTGACTGAACGCCATGGCAAAATTTTATTCTGATAAACAGGTGTCTAAAATCACAATGAACTGTTATTACTTATTTACCTGTGAAATATAGAGAAAGGATGAAATTACTAGTGGACCTGTACATCATTTCCAATTATTGCTCCATTTGACTTTTTTGATGGTATTTCCTTACGATTTGTTTAAATGAATTTTTAAATAACAGTAGTAGCCAAAGTTCTCCAGAAACACAGAAGCAGTGGGAGGGAGAGAGAGATGGCTGATAGGTAGATAACAGGAAAATAGACATTGATACAATATAGACAAATGGTAGATAGATGACAAGTAGAGAAAAGAGATTTACTATGGGGATGGCATTTTGGGTCATATGATTGTGGAGGATGACAAATCCCATGATCTCCCATTTGTTGCTGTAAAAAAAAGGAAGATTAGTGAATGCTCAAGAAGCAGAGAGCTCATGTCTGAGGATAAATGAGGATGGATATATCAAGGAAATAATTCATTCTCCAATCCTCATTTCTCCCCCTCCCCTTCTGCTCTATCCAGGCTTCACCTAATAGAGTGGCTCATGTTCAATCTGTGACAACTGTTCTTACTGAGTCTATTGATTTAAACTCTATTCTCTTCTGGAAATACCCTCACAGACCCACTCACTCAGATAAAAAGTTTTACCAGCTATCTGAGTGTTCCCTATCCAGTAAATGGGCACATAAAATTAACAACCACAAAATATTTTGCTTCAAATGTATTCTCATTCAAACTTTTATAACAGATTGTGAAATTATTTATCACATAGTATAATTGATAACCTTAAAATACAAATAATGAAATAATAATGAAGTCATTGCACAATTGAATTTGCTCTTGATTTTAAATAATTATAAATGAATTCTATGAATTGAAAATTATGCATTACCACATAATTTCAACTTTGTAAATAAATAAAAATAATATTCAAAGTAGCTAAATTCTAAATCTCCTTCTACTACTAAATTAAATAGAAAATGGATCTCTGAATTGTGCCTTCACAGTAATCACAACTATTGTAAAACTTATATGAAGATAAGCCTGTATTTGAAACTTTCATGTAAATAATTTACACAAAGAATATTCTTATCTAATTTGATTCTTCTGTTAACTTTTAAGAGTTGACTTAAGAAAATAATGGAGAACTAAACAGGCTAGAGAGTTGAAGCCAATAGAATTTTCAATACAAAATAAAGTGGAAGTAGGGTCATCACAGGGAATGAATCCTAATGATATAAGGAAAGGTTCAGTATGAAGTACCTTTGAAATGATAAAGAATGGCAGGGTGAGGTGATGCAGCCTGTAATCCCAGCGATTTGAGAGCCTTAGGCAGAACTATCATGAGTTTGAAGCCAGCCTCAAACTATCATGAGTTTGAAGACAGCCTTAGCAAGGCTCTCATCAACCTAGGGAGACCCTGTCTCAAAACAAAAATATAAAAATGCTGGGGATGTGGCTCAGAGGTTGGGCTTCCCTGGGTTCAATCCCTGGTAAGAAAGAAAGA